>JAJGOT010000031.1:682500-780000 GCA_022457155.1 Cladopsammia gracilis | reverse complement strand
ACAACTCTGTGCTGTTCCGGATGAAGAACTCGTCCCTAGGGGATGGGGAAGGGCAGAAAGATAAGCGACGATGATTTTAAACAAGTGATTAATCAAACTGAAGGTGCTGTGGCGTAAGCTCAAAGAAATGAAACAAACGAAGACAGACAATTTGATTTAACGACTGATTCAACAACAAGTATAAGGGTTGGCCATCCCGCCAACGCAATGTTGGGTACTCTGGTAGAAAATGAATGAACTGTGAAAATGAAAATGTGATGTTACAGTTGTGCTAGCCTGCGAATGAAGCCGCCTTTCATCGCTCCCGGCTGCTTTGGGAGCTCGATCGAGAAGGCGCGCGCGCCGATGAGTGAGCGCAAGCCTTTTTAACCCAACATTCTCACTATGAAGCTTGTTCAAAGGCTACCCTAGCGGCCGAGAGCTCGATAAGAGGCGACTGTATTCCAGGCTATAGCTTATCGTAGTACATTTCAAGTTAGGATTGTTTTGACACAAGGTAATGAAGGCAAACTCCTTGTAGAGTGACTTGCATGTGGCCCGGCAACTTCCCACTGGGATGGCACCTGGTTTACTTTTAAAATACCAGTAAAACAAGCAAGCCCAAATTGAAACAGTGTCCTTTTAATTCTTTAATTGCCAGGGTGAAATTCTTAGTCAACCTGCGAGCGGGACCTCATATTTTGCGCGAGTTTCCTCTCGCACAGAAGGCTAATTCTGAGTGGGTAACATGGTTTGAACCTTTTTATTTTTTAGTGTAAACTTACTTAAGGAACTGTCACACGAGGTAATTTTTTCTTGTAATGCAACGCTGACGAGTCTTTACGAGACAAGATGCGGATGTAATTGCGCGTGTAACAACCTTCTTCACAACTTGTCTCGCAACGAAAAATTCCGTTGCGAGCTGAAGAAAAAGTTAGACAATTTTCTAATTTTCGCTGCGTTATGAGATAAAATGCGTGCGTGAAAGTTTAAAATAACTGCTATGATCCATCAAAAGAATGCTGACCTGTTTACCCATGGGCTCAGGATTTGTGATGGTAGTGCTGAAGTATCCGTCCCACTCAAGTCGTCCATACAGCCCCGCCCAGTTATTATGCCGGTTTCCCGTATGTGGAAGGCACCACGGTATAAGGGTGTTGGTCTGTCGGTCAGCGGGGTCACATGGCTTGCCCTCTGCGCATGAGCACACACCCCGTATGTTGTCCTTATCTGAGTCGCCCTTATCTGAGTCACCGTTTTTCTTGTGCTGGTGCGTGTAGGCTCTGTTATGATACACAAACAAATTGGATGATAAAGAAGCACGTCAGATACTTTTCTATAACAAGTTCCAAACCCTCAAGCCTGAGTGGACGACCTTTTTGTCATCAGAAGATGGGTACAGTTGAACCTCTCTAATACGGACACCGAAGGGACAGATTAAAGTGTCCGTATTAGAGAGGTCACCACGATGACGTCACTTTAAAGACTCCACTGGCAATTTTAAGTGTTCAGTAACTAAAAACAGGCCCAACACACTCGTCTTTTAACTGCATGTAAATTGATTAATATACAGCATTGAGACACTGTCTATCAGTAGCGTACTGCATTGTACATATCAGCTACATACTGTATACGAATCACTGTTTTGAAACGAAACTACAACGCAATGCTGCATGGAAAAAAGTAATATTAAGTACAATTCTAAAAACGTCTTTTGATGTTTGTTTGTAGCCGCAAACGGGAAATTGTATTACATACACAAACAATCATCACCTGATCACCGGAGTGTCCGTAATAAAGAGGTTAAGTTTATATGAATTTGTTCTCTGGGGCTGAGATTTAGTGTCCATTGTCCATATTAGAGAGGGTCCGTATTATATAGGTTTTTTTTACCAAGAAAATATGTGAGAATTTTCAGTGTCGGGTCATTGAAAACTGTCCGTAATAGAGAGGTGTCCGTATTTATAGAGAGGTGCATGTAAGGAGAGGTTCGACTGTAATTCGGAGGAACAACTGAGAATTACTACTGCAAGCCACAGTTTTTCAAATGAAGTTCAAACTATTTGGTTATACTATTGTAGCCGAGCCGAAAATAACGAGGCGTTGAAAATGAGTCGTTCTTGACTTGTATTTATTGTGCAAAAGAAAGGGCGACGAGAGCTAGGATAAAAACAATTAAATTACAACTTTGATAAATTGCTGCGAAAACACTGTTAAATGCACTTTGCAAAACATAGCATGTGTTGGCGACGTCTGAAGACAAAAATAATTCACGAAACACATTCAAGTATCTTACAAAATAGGCGACTAATACTGCAGTCTAAAAGTCCCTTACACTATTCATGACAACTTCACAACTTGTCATAACATAACAATGAAATTTACGAGCAAATCTCGTGATAAAAATGTCGTGTGTTGAACGCTTTGAATCAGATAAACAAAGCTCAAACACTGCGCATTTTAGCGCGTTTTAAAAAGTCTCTAAAACAATTTCAACCACCGGAAAAGCAAACACAATAAGAGCACTTTACTTGCACTCGAAAATTATGAACTAAACTAAACAAATTATCTGGCTTACCGGGCAAAGATGTTGAGCTGAGATTTCACGGCCTTCCCACGGAAAGATGTTGCAAAAGTGGCGAAGTTTTCTCAAAAGGCACACGTCAATGCATGCGACAGCATGCTCTGTGATTGGCTAACCCAATGACAGCGCGATCTCTGATTGGTTACTTTATAAAATCGAAATTACTCAGCCGTAACACGCAAGCGGCAAGCAAAACGCGAATCTCGAAAACATAATCAATACAAAACAATATGAGCGAAGATCTCTAGTGAAATGAAGAAAAGGCAACCTTGCCACATTCTCCCCTGCTATATAGGGTGTCGTCCTCGACAACTAAATGTTCTTATGCTAAAAAAAACAATAGATCTAAACTTAAAATGAACATATTAAAATGTCACTGTCCATTTATATAAAAATAATGGCTACAAGCCAGCACAGAACAACAAAGAATAATGTGCTCTCCTTGAAACACACAGTTATTTGGTTGTTGCAGACAGACCGCAACTGTCTGTATGGATTCTTGTGCCTTCCTGCTGTCACACGTGTTGTTCTCCTTGGTACTTTTGGAACATCCGAGTCTGACTCAGGTTCAGCATCACTGTTGGGAACATGTTGAGTCTTTGCTTGGTCTGTCACTCTGAGGTTGTCAGGACATTGGGGTCGAACTGCTCGAGTCCTCCTTGAGTTCAGCAACAGCATGAACTCGCTGTCTGTGTCTGATGAATTCTGGTTAGCAGACGGCTCCGCTTCAGACTCTGCGTCCACCTGAGTTGGAGTTGGGCCAACTGGACAAAACTGCAACTCTGCTCTATGCACCCTCTTTGTGGATCCTGTACCATCTGCTCGACGAACAGCAAAAGGTCCTCCATCCTCAGTTGGTGTAGCTGCAACAACAAACATAGTTGGCTCCCATGCATCCTGAATTTTGTTCCTCCCCTGAACTCTTTTCCGAAGATAGACGAAGTCACCAACACTGAGCGGTGGGGCATTCAGCCTCCGGTCATGACTAGATTTTCGCTGCTGTGCTGCCTGTTGTAGGTGCTCCCCTGCTTTTTCCCAAGCATACCGCAAGCGTTCCTGATGAGCAGCCAACCAGACATGATCAGGGTGGTCATCATGTTCACGGTCTCCGTCAAACAGTATGTCAACAGGTAGGTCTGGTTCTCTCCCAAAGAGCAGTCTGAAAGGACTGTAGCCTGTTGAGGAATGTGGTGTGCAGTTGTAAGCGTAGACTACTTCTGGTAGATACTCTGCCCATTTCCGTTTCTTCTTTGGTGGTAATGACCTGAGGAGGTTGTGTAGGGTCCGGTTAAATCTCTCGCACTGTCCATTTCCTTCCGGGTGGTAGGGTGTCGTCCTACTTTTCTTTACTCCATAGAGCTTGCAAAGTTCTTGCACTAATTCACTTTCGAAGTTCCGGCCTTGATCAGAGTGAATACGCCTCGGAACGCCATATCGCTGGAACCATTCTTTGACGAGAACCTTAGCTGTTGTTGTGGCCTTCTGGTCCTTGGTTGGAACTGCACATGTGTACTTGGTAAATACATCGGTCATAACTAAAACATTCTCGCGTCCATCACTAGATGGTTCCAACAAAGTAAAGTCTATGGCCAGTATCTCCAAAGGCTGTGTTGCAATCAGGTTTCCCATTGGTGTTCTGATTTTAGGTTGCGGCAACTTCGAAAGTAGACAGCATTCACAGGACTTGATCCACTTCTCTGCGTCACCATACATGCCTGGCCAGTAAAACCGGTTCCTTAGCAATAACAGGGTGCGCTCCAAACCTTGGTGTCCCATGTCATTATGAAGACTTTCTAAGACTTTCTCCCTGAGGACTCCAGGTAACACCAGCTGCTTCACCGCTTCCTGCTGTGCATTGTGTGATGATCGATACAACAACCCATCTTGAACCGACAACCTGTCCCACTGTTTCAACAACGTCCTTGCACTTTCCGACATCTTCTTTCCGTCTGCTGCGCGGGGCCTCCGATTCTTTCGCCAGTAATCCATGAAGGTATTTATCACTGGGTCACTCTTCTGTAGTGAAATTAACTCAGCATTGGTATACGAGGGAAGTGACATGGTGGCTTCTGCCCTGGTTTCCTTATCAGCTCTCCCAGGTTGATCATCTAAGTTGTTCATTTCTGTTGCACCATCGCCCTCTCTCATCGCACGTTGATGCTCTCCAGTGGCATCTATCCTTTGCAGTTCTGCGTAGACAGTGACAGGTAGATGGGGAAGAGGAATGGTCTGAGAGGTGTGCAAAAGAAGACTGTTCACTTCAACTTGTACCGCCTGTTGATCTCCGCCAACTTGTCGTGACAAAGCATCCGCATTTGCATTTGACTTTCCTGATCGGTACTTGATAGTGAAGTTAAAAGAAGCTAGCTGCAAAGCCCAACGTTGTTCCACTGCTCCTAGTTTTGCTGTATCCAGATGCTTGAGTGGATTATTGTCAGTGAACACTTCGAACTCGGAGCCAATGAGATAGCTTCTGAACTTTTCAGTAACTGCCCATTTGTGTGCCAGTAGTTCCAACTTCATTGAGCTGTAGTTGTCCATGTTCTTTTCAGCTGGTCGAAGTCGTCGACTTGCATATGCAATCACCCGACGTTTGCCGTCTTGATCATCTTGTGAAAGAACTGCTCCTAGACCTTGGTGGCTAGCATCAGTCTCTAAGACAAAAGGCTTGGTAAAGTCAGCATAGCCAAATACCGGTGTAGAAGTAAGGAGACTCTTCAACTGGTCAAAGATGACCTGGTGTTCTGATGTCCACCGCTTCGGAAAGGGGGTTAGCAGTCTCTTCCGTGTCTTGAGCTCGTGTAAACATCTATTCTGCAGCTCGTGCAAGGGGCCCGCGACCTTTGCAAAATCCTTTACAAAACGACGGTAATAAGAGCAGAAGCCCAGGAATGAACGGAGTTCCTTCACACTCTGTGGTCTTACCCAGTCCCTAACTGCAGACACCTTTGCTGGATCGGTTTCTACACCTTCAGCTGACACAACATGTCCAAGGTAGGAGACTCTGTCACTGAGATAGGTACACTTCTGCGGCTTAATCTTCAGACCATGCTTTGCCAACCTGGTCAGCACTCTGTCAAGCCTCTCCAGATGCTCATCAAATGTCTGCGAAAAGATGATGATGTCATCAAGATATACCAGGAGTATCTGAAACACTTGATTGTTCAAACAGCTCTGCATCAATCGACAAAAGCTTGCAGGAGCATTTTTCAACCCGAAAGGCATCCTGTTGAACTCGAACAATCCGAATGGTGTGATGAATGCTGTCTTCACCTTATCTTCCTCGTCAACTGCTACCTGATTGAAACCGCTCGCTAGGCCAAGTGTAGTGAACAACTTGGCACCATTCAGCGCTTCAAGGCTCTCATCAATCCTTGGAAGGGGAAACGAATCTCTGATGGTCTTCGTATTCAGCTTTCTGTAATCTACACATAGGCGCAGCGAACCATTCTTCTTCCTCACTATCACGATGGGCGAAGCATAGGGGCTGTGACTCTCCCGTATAACCTGAGTGTCAAGCAGTTTCTGGATATGCTCTTTCACCTCTTGGTATTGGCTGGGTGGAAGTCTTCTGTACGGCTGCGTAATAGGTATCTCATCGGTAGTCCTGATAGTGTGCTTGACTGTCTCAGTGTATCCTAGGTCATCATCGGACTGTGCAAACACTGCAGAATGTTTTCTCAGAAGGTCTTCTAACTTTGACTTCTGGTCTTCTGACAGGTTAAGCTCCGACAGGTCTACCGGGCATGCCTTACTCTTGTCTTCTTCCTCTATCTTCATTGCTGGCTCTCCGAGGACCACCATCTCCTCATTTATGGTCACCCTTTCAAACTGCACACCAGACTCCATTGCACTTACTGCATGCAGGACCCCGATTGGTGTTCGCGGTTTGAGCCAGATGTCTGCATCAGTGAGGTTAGCAATCCTTACAGGAAACGGTGCCGTTGGTCTGACTAGAGTATTGACCAGGGTAATGCCAGGTAAGTGTTGTGCAGCAATTGGCTCGACCACTGCCAAGGTGCTCTCATCAATCTTGCCCTGGTACCCAGTGGCCAACACGGCTGCCACTGAATTGGCTGGTAATAGCACATCTGTCCTCCCTGCAACTCTGACCACACCCCGGGTAGAAGAATTCATACACCGCTTAGCTGAACGCAACTCCTCTGACCATGCATGCCCAACCTCACCTAAACTTCCACGCACACCAACACCCTCCAACACCTCACTTATCTGACCCAACACATTCATTCCAAGGAGGCCTGGGACCTGCCTCTTGCGCAACTTACTCTCTTCACTCACTGGATCCTTCACAACCAAAACACCCCTCTTATCAACAACTTTACCGAAAACCTCAATATCAACCTCAAAATAGCCCACATAAGGGATCTCCAAACCGTTTGCTGCCGTAAGCGATAACCACCCGCTGGTAGACAAAAGTGACTGTCCCTTGAAATTAGCATTGAAGAACTCTTCGGTAATGGTGCTGACCTCTGAACCAGAATCGATAAGACAAGACACCTGAACACCCCCCAGATTAGCTGGAAATACAGGACATCTGCCAATTGCCCTTTCGCAGATGCTTGCTGAGCCTTCAGTGTCCCCTCCTGTCGCCTGGCTCACTGCGGCAGGGGGTGGGAGTTTGGCGACGCTGTGGCTGCTTGCGAGCTGACGGGTACTTGCGGTTGATGAACTTGGGGCCGGATACGTCCAGCGGGGCACTCTCTCACCATATGGTTAGGACTTCCACAATTGCAACACACACGATTTCCACGGGCATCAACACCCTGTTGCCTGTGCGAAGGTGTCCTGTTGTGGTACTGCGGCCGCGACATCCCCGCTAGTGTTGACACCAAGCCATCAATAGATCTCTTCTGCTCTTCTAGAGCCTTTATGATTTTTCTTTCAGATGTAACCTGCTCATGACCTGTTGCTTGCCTGGGGACTGCTTCTTTAGCAAACTGCTCGTTTCCCTGTGCTGCTCGTCTTGGGGCTGCTGGTCTCTCTTCTTCTTCCACCCACTTAATGGCCTCCTCCCTCACCTCCAAGAACGTACATGTAGGCTCGGTTCGCAACATCTTCTTAAGGTCTCTACGAAGTCCTAGGTCTCTTACACTGTCACAGAACTGGTCACGCAAGGCCTGGTCACGATTTGGTATGGCACTCGGGTCTCTTGTGGCAACACGCTTGTAGAGTTCATTGAGTGAGTGCGAAAATCCACGCAGAGACTCGCCATCCCTTTGTTTTCTTTCGTAGAAGAAACGCAGTAACTGAGGCAACGACCTTCTTTCACCGAATGCTTCCAATAGCACATCAAAGATCTTCCCAGCGGTATTTCTCTCCGATTCAGGCCGTAACTTCACTTCTTCTTTCGCCTGTCCCTCCAAATTTGCCAGGACAAAGTCTGCCGCTAGCTTGCCACTGAGCCGTCTTACTTCGAGGATCCCCTTCACATTTTCGATAAAATCTTCCAGTGTTCCTTCGCCGCTCACTTTTCCGCCGCTGAACTTGTTTACTTTGCGATCGCGCGAAACATAAACAACGGACTGTTCCGCTTCCGAAGCGCCGCTGGACCCTGAATTTCTCGCTAGTCTTAGTTCTTCTACTTCCTTTTGTAATTTGGCGACAAGTTGAGCCATGCCGTTTTCGCTGTCTTCAGAAGAACCGCCGACCAAAGTTGAAGATTTCTCCGATGTGAACTCCAAATTTACTTCGCTGCCATCGCCGCCCTGAGCCGTCATAATTTAATTTTCTACCACAACACAAAAAAATATATTTTCAAAACGCCAACCCTGCTCGCAGCGCCAAATGTAGCCGAGCCGAAAATAACGAGGCGTTGAAAATGAGTCGTTCTTGACTTGTATTTATTGTGCAAAAGAAAGGGCGACGAGAGCTAGGATAAAAACAATTAAATTACAACTTTGATAAATTGCTGCGAAAACACTGTTAAATGTACTTTGCAAAACATAGCATGTGTTGGCGACGTCTGAAGACAAAAATAATTCACGAAACACATTCAAGTATCTTACAAAATAGGCGACTAATACTGCAGTCTAAACGTCCCTTACACTATTCATGACAATTTCACAACTTGTCATAACATAACAATGAAATTTACGAGCAAATCTCGTGATAAAAATGTCGTGTGTTGAACGCTTTGAATCAGATAAACAAAGCTCAAACACTGCGCATTTTAGCGCGTTTTAAAAAGTCTCTAAAACAATTTCAACCACCGGAAAAGCAAACACAATAAGAGCACTTTACTTGCACTCGAAAATTATGAACTAAACTAAACAAATTATCTGGCTTACCAGGCAAAGATGTTGAGCCACAGGTAAACCAAGCACAATATGCGAGTAGGGAAACTGGGTACTAGAATTGAGCTTTGTTTAGCTTTGTTTTGCTTTGCAACATTTGCGAAAATTTCTGCACGAAATTTATAACTTTTCTCTTAAAAAGTGCAAATAAAGTTTAAAATAAAGTGTTAACATGTAACCTGGTGTCTTTGTTTGTTCATTGGGTCCCTCCATGGCCTGTGTTTGAGTATTTGCTTCCATGCGCTACATCATGTATAAATATAAGACAAGGTTGGAAAGTATTTTGGTCGAGTCGACGAGGCCGCGCAAGAAAACGCGGTTGATGAAATGCAAGAAAAACACACATTGTCCCTCTATCCCCGAATTAAACAAGATCGATAGTTGTGCCAACTTTTTCTGTAGTTTTATTGCCAAGAACTCAACGTATTTGTGCGCGCTCGGTCCCAGGTCATTATCTAGCGTTTGAATTCAAATCGCGCGTACAAACAAATGTCGCGAGCAGACTAGCCGAAAAGACTCAATGTTGTTTTTCTTTCCGCGCTTGGCTATTTTGTGGATGAAAATTACTATTATTTATGGATGGCTGAGCAGTTTTTAGTCTTCAGCCAGTATAGTTAGCATCTGCAATCGTAAATATGGCTTGTAGTTTCTGTTTGGTCGCTCGTGTCTGCAGTTTTTCTCCCACTGAATCACGGCATCAGTCAAAGGAGAGAGCTCAAATCATCTTCAATGCCTGGACACTCTGAGGTAAAAGACTAGTCTTACCGAATAAACAAACTACTTAGATTGATAACAGTCAGCTCAGACACGTAGGGCCAGCTGTGGTACCACGGTTTGAAACGTGTGGTAGGGAGTTTTCCGAATAAATTTGGCAAATAAGTCGTAAATTTCATCGAAAGTTTTAATTATTACCTGTCTCTCGTGCGCTTATTTATTATTTCGGGAGAAGTGTTTTGTTGAAATTAATCTCTCTACCGGGTCTGTTCACTGTGCCCCTGACGAGAATGACAGACCTTCTGAGCAGATAAATATATTTTCATATTATCAATCTATGTTGTTTATTAATACGTTTTTAGTGAGCTCACTAGTACATGTATATGAATTGAAAATTATCAATGATCAATAATTTTAGGTTGTTTATGTTTTGGTTTGGTTTGTTTTGTTTTTTGTTTTGTTTGTTTTTAATCAAAATGCTTACGACGTTTTTTTTTTTAACTCCTTCTTCAATTCATCTTCTTGCGTTTCTACATTTCTCCTTCACTTGGGGGCTTGTAGTTGCGCTTACATTCCATTCTTTCCCCTTTTTCTTCCATGCATTGTATAGTTCTCCACTTCCTTAGTCTTCTTGTCTATCCAAGCTCTGTTTCCTCATCTCCATCGTTCATTGGTGTTATGGTTCTATTTTCTCAATGGAGTCGGTCTACTGAGCTTTGGTTTTGTATGTCTTACCCTTGGTATGACTGGGACTGTGGTCTTGGGGTTCTATATCTATTGCATTTTGTCCCAAATAAAGCAATGTTTATTCCATGTGCTTGGCTAGTCTTAGTCCTGATGCATGGCGGTGCATGTTGGCCTATGGGGCGTCTACCAATGGCCTGTTGTGTCAGACCTCTTTCTGAACTGAATGGTTCGAAATGCTGTAGAACGACGCGGTACTTCTGTGCTGGTATGGTCACTCAGACTGATGCTACTTTTTAGTATCTTTCTTTGTAAAGTTGGTTCTTGACAAACCTGGGTGGTTCGTGCATCGTTAAAAACTCCGTTCTTTATCCCCCCAAAACTACTTTATTTAGTTAAGTTTTCGTATTTTTTTTATTATTATTTTTTTTTTATGAATCATCGAAATTACATCAATAATTTTTACTGAGTTTTTTTTTTCCCCTTACAAAAATCATTCCCCTAAATTATTTTAATTTAATACATCAAAAATTATTCCCCTAAATTATTTCAAATTTCATACATCAAATGTTATTAATTAATACGGTATTTATTTAAAACATAAAATCCCTATTTATTACGTATTTGTGCGCGCTCGGTCCCAGGTCATTATCTAGCGTTTGAATTCAAATCGCGCGTACAAACAAATGTCGCGAGCAGACTAGCCGAAAAGACTCAATGTTGTTTTTCTTTCCGCGCTTGGCTATTTTGTGGATGAAAATTACTATTATTTATGGATGGCTGAGCAGTTTTTAGTCTTCAGCCAGTATAGTTAGCATCTGCAATCGTAAATATGGCTTGTAGTTTCTGTTTGGTCGCTCGTGTCTGCAGTTTTTCTCCCACTGAATCACGGCATCAGTCAAAGGAGAGAGCTCAAATCATCTTCAATGCCTGGACACTCTGAGGTAAAAGACTAGTCTTACCGAATAAACAAACTACTTAGATTGATAACAGTCAGCTCAGACACGTAGGGCCAGCTGTGGTACCACGGTTTGAAACGTGTGGTAGGGAGTTTTCCGAATAAATTTGGCAAATAAGTCGTAAATTTCATCGAAAGTTTTAATTATTACCTGTCTCTCGTGCGCTTATTTATTATTTCGGGAGAAGTGTTTTGTTGAAATTAATCTCTCTACCGGGTCTGTTCACTGTGCCCCTGACAAGAATGACAGACCTTCTGAGCAGATAAATATATTTTCATATTATCAATCTATGTTGTTTATTAATACGTTTTTAGTGAGCTCACTAGTACATGTATATGAATTGAAAATTATCAATGATCAATAATTTTAGGTTGTTTATGTTTTGGTTTGGTTTGTTTTGTTTTTTGTTTTGTTTGTTTTTAATCAAAATGCTTACGACGTTTTTTTTTTTTTAACTCCTTCTTCAATTCATCTTCTTGCGTTTCTACATTTCTCCTTCACTTGGGGGCTTGTAGTTGCGCTTACATTCCATTCTTTCCCCTTTTTCTTCCATGCATTGTATAGTTCTCCACTTCCTTAGTCTTCTTGTCTATCCAAGCTCTGTTTCCTCATCTCCATCGTTCATTGGTGTTATGGTTCTATTTTCTCAATGGAGTCGGTCTACTGAGCTTTGGTTTTGTATGTCTTACCCTTGGTATGACTGGGACTGTGGTCTTGGGGTTCTATATCTATTGCATTTTGTCCCAAATAAAGCAATGTTTATTCCATGTGCTTGGCTAGTCTTAGTCCTGATGCATGGCGGTGCATGTTGGCCTATGGGGCATCTACCAATGGCCTGTTGTGTCAGACCTCTTTCTGAACTGAATGGTTCGAAATGCTGTAGAACGACGCGGTACTTCTGTGCTGGTATGGTCACTCAGACTGATGCTACTTTTTAGTATCTTTCTTTGTAAAGTTGGTTCTTGACAAACCTGGGTGGTTCGTGCATCGTTAAAAACTCCGTTCTTTATCCCCCCAAAACTACTTTATTTAGTTAAGTTTTCGTATTTTTTTTATTATTATTTTTTTTTTATGAATCATCGAAATTACATCAATAATTTTTACTGAGTTTTTTTTTTCCCCTTACAAAAATCATTCCCCTAAATTATTTTAATTTAATACATCAAAAATTATTCCCCTAAATTATTTCAAATTTCATACATCAAATGTTATTAATTAATACGGTATTTATTTAAAACATAAAATCCCTATTTATTACGTATTTGTGCGCGCTCGGTCCCAGGTCATTATCTAGCGTTTGAATTCAAATCGCGCGTACAAACAAATGTCGCGAGCAGACTAGCCGAAAAGACTCAATGTTGTTTTTCTTTCCGCGCTTGGCTATTTTGTGGATGAAAATTACTATTATTTATGGATGGCTGAGCAGTTTTTAGTCTTCAGCCAGTATAGTTAGCATCTGCAATCGTAAATATGGCTTGTAGTTTCTGTTTGGTCGCTCGTGTCTGCAGTTTTTCTCCCACTGAATCACGGCATCAGTCAAAGGAGAGAGCTCAAATCATCTTCAATGCCTGGACACTCTGAGGTAAAAGACTAGTCTTACCGAATAAACAAACTACTTAGATTGATAACAGTCAGCTCAGACACGTAGGGCCAGCTGTGGTACCACGGTTTGAAACGTGTGGTAGGGAGTTTTCCGAATAAATTTGGCAAATAAGTCGTAAATTTCATCGAAAGTTTTAATTATTACCTGTCTCTCGTGCGCTTATTTATTATTTCGGGAGAAGTGTTTTGTTGAAATTAATCTCTCTACCGGGTCTGTTCACTGTGCCCCTGACGAGAATGACAGACCTTCTGAGCAGATAAATATATTTTCATATTATCAATCTATGTTGTTTATTAATACGTTTTTAGTGAGCTCACTAGTACATGTATATGAATTGAAAATTATCAATGATCAATAATTTTAGGTTGTTTATGTTTTGGTTTGGTTTGTTTTGTTTTTTGTTTTGTTTGTTTTTAATCAAAATGCTTACGACGTTTTTTTTTTTTAACTCCTTCTTCAATTCATCTTCTTGCGTTTCTACATTTCTCCTTCACTTGGGGGCTTGTAGTTGCGCTTACATTCCATTCTTTCCCCTTTTTCTTCCATGCATTGTATAGTTCTCCACTTCCTTAGTCTTCTTGTCTATCCAAGCTCTGTTTCCTCATCTCCATCGTTCATTGGTGTTATGGTTCTATTTTCTCAATGGAGTCGGTCTACTGAGCTTTGGTTTTGTATGTCTTACCCTTGGTATGACTGGGACTGTGGTCTTGGGGTTCTATATCTATTGCATTTTGTCCCAAATAAAGCAATGTTTATTCCATGTGCTTGGCTAGTCTTAGTCCTGATGCATGGCGGTGCATGTTGGCCTATGGGGCGTCTACCAATGGCCTGTTGTGTCAGACCTCTATCTGAACTGAATGGTTCGAAATGCTGTAGAACGACGCGGGTACTTCTGTGCTGGTATGGTCACTCAGACTGATGCTACTTTTCAGTATCTTTCTTTGTAAAGTTGGTTCTTGACAAACCTGGGTGGTTCGTGCATCGTTAAAAACTCCGTTCTTTATCCCCCCAAAACTACTTTATTTAGTTAAGTTTTCGTATTTTTTTTATTATTATTTTTTTTTTATGAATCATCGAAATTACATCAATAATTTTTACTGAGTTTTTTTTTTCCCCTTACAAAAATCATTCCCCTAAATTATTTTAATTTAATACATCAAAAATTATTCCCCTAAATTATTTCAAATTTCATACATCAAATGTTATTAATTAATACGGTATTTATTTAAAACATAAAATCCCTATTTATTACGTATTTGTGCGCGCTCGGTCCCAGGTCATTATCTAGCGTTTGAATTCAAATCGCGCGTACAAACAAATGTCGCGAGCAGACTAGCCGAAAAGACTCAATGTTGTTTTTCTTTCCGCGCTTGGCTATTTTGTGGATGAAAATTACTATTATTTATGGATGGCTGAGCAGTTTTTAGTCTTCAGCCAGTATAGTTAGCATCTGCAATCGTAAATATGGCTTGTAGTTTCTGTTTGGTCGCTCGTGTCTGCAGTTTTTCTCCCACTGAATCACGGCATCAGTCAAAGGAGAGAGCTCAAATCATCTTCAATGCCTGGACACTCTGAGGTAAAAGACTAGTCTTACCGAATAAACAAACTACTTAGATTGATAACAGTCAGCTCAGACACGTAGGGCCAGCTGTGGTACCACGGTTTGAAACGTGTGGTAGGGAGTTTTCCGAATAAATTTGGCAAATAAGTCGTAAATTTCATCGAAAGTTTTAATTATTACCTTCTCTCGTGCGCTTATTTATTATTTCGGGAGAAGTGTTTTGTTGAAATTAATCTCTCTACCGGGTCTGTTCACTGTGCCCCTGACGAGAATGACAGACCTTCTGAGCAGATAAATATATTTTCATATTATCAATCTATGTTGTTTATTAATACGTTTTTAGTGAGCTCACTAGTACATGTATATGAATTGAAAATTATCAATGATCAATAATTTTAGGTTGTTTATGTTTTGGTTTGTTTTGTTTTTTGTTTTTTTGTTTTGTGTTTTTGTTTTTTGTTTTGTTTGTTTTTAATCAAAATGCTTACGACGTTTTTTTTTTTTTTAACTCCTTCTTCAATTCATCTTCTTGCGTTTCTACATTTCTCCTTCACTTGGGGGCTTGTAGTTGCGCTTACATTCCATTCTTTCCCCTTTTTCTTCCATGCATTGTATAGTTCTCCACTTCCTTAGTCTTCTTGTCTATCCAAGCTCTGTTTCCTCATCTCCATCGTTCATTGGTGTTATGGTTCTATTTTCTCAATGGAGTCGGTCTACTGAGCTTTGGTTTTGTATGTCTTACCCTTGGTATGACTGGGACTGTGGTCTTGGGGTTCTATATCTATTGCATTTTGTCCCAAATAAAGCAATGTTTATTCCATGTGCTTGGCTAGTCTTAGTCCTGATGCATGGCGGTGCATGTTGGCCTATGGGGCGTCTACCAATGGCCTGTTGTGTCAGACCTCTTTCTGAACTGAATGGTTCGAAATGCTGTAGAACGACGCGGTACTTCTGTGCTGGTATGGTCACTCAGACTGATGCTACTTTTTAGTATCTTTCTTTGTAAAGTTGGTTCTTGACAAACCTGGGTGGTTCGTGCATCGTTAAAAACTCCGTTCTTTATCCCCCCAAAACTACTTTATTTAGTTAAGTTTTCGTATTTTTTTTATTATTATTTTTTTTTTATGAATCATCGAAATTACATCAATAATTTTTACTGAGTTTTTTTTTTTCCCCTTACAAAAATCATTCCCCTAAATTATTTTAATTTAATACATCAAAAATTATTCCCCTAAATTATTTCAAATTTCATACATCAAATGTTATTAATTAATACGGTATTTATTTAAAACATAAAATCCCTATTTATTACGTATTTGTGCGCGCTCGGTCCCAGGTCATTATCTAGCGTTTGAATTCAAATCGCGCGTACAAACAAATGTCGCGAGCAGACTAGCCGAAAAGACTCAATGTTGTTTTTCTTTCCGCGCTTGGCTATTTTGTGGATGAAAATTACTATTATTTATGGATGGCTGAGCAGTTTTTAGTCTTCAGCCAGTATAGTTAGCATCTGCAATCGTAAATATGGCTTGTAGTTTCTGTTTGGTCGCTCGTGTCTGCAGTTTTTCTCCCACTGAATCACGGCATCAGTCAAAGGAGAGAGCTCAAATCATCTTCAATGCCTGGACACTCTGAGGTAAAAGACTAGTCTTACCGAATAAACAAACTACTTAGATTGATAACAGTCAGCTCAGACACGTAGGGCCAGCTGTGGTACCACGGTTTGAAACGTGTGGTAGGGAGTTTTCCGAATAAATTTGGCAAATAAGTCGTAAATTTCATCGAAAGTTTTAATTATTACCTGTCTCTCGTGCGCTTATTTATTATTTCGGGAGAAGTGTTTTGTTGAAATTAATCTCTCTACCGGGTCTGTTCACTGTGCCCCTGACGAGAATGACAGACCTTCTGAGCAGATAAATATATTTTCATATTATCAATCTATGTTGTTTATTAATACGTTTTTAGTGAGCTCACTAGTACATGTATATGAATTGAAAATTATCAATGATCAATAATTTTAGGTTGTTTATGTTTTGGTTTGGTTTGTTTTGTTTTTTGTTTTGTTTGTTTTTAATCAAAATGCTTACGACGTTTTTTTTTTTTAACTCCTTCTTCAATTCATCTTCTTGCGTTTCTACATTTCTCCTTCACTTGGGGGCTTGTAGTTGCGCTTACATTCCATTCTTTCCCCTTTTTCTTCCATGCATTGTATAGTTCTCCACTTCCTTAGTCTTCTTGTCTATCCAAGCTCTGTTTCCTCATCTCCATCGTTCATTGGTGTTATGGTTCTATTTTCTCAATGGAGTCGGTCTACTGAGCTTTGGTTTTGTATGTCTTACCCTTGGTATGACTGGGACTGTGGTCTTGGGGTTCTATATCTATTGCATTTTGTCCCAAATAAAGCAATGTTTATTCCATGTGCTTGGCTAGTCTTAGTCCTGATGCATGGCGGTGCATGTTGGCCTATGGGGCGTCTACCAATGGCCTGTTGTGTCAGACCTCTATCTGAACTGAATGGTTCGAAATGCTGTAGAACGACGCGGTACTTCTGTGCTGGTATGGTCACTCAGACTGATGCTACTTTTCAGTATCTTTTCTTTGTAAAGTTGGTTCTTGACAAACCTGGGTGGTTCGTGCATCGTTAAAAACTCCGTTCTTTATCCCCCCAAAACTACTTTATTTAGTTAAGTTTTCGTATTTTTTTTATTATTATTTTTTTTTTATGAATCATCGAAATTACATCAATAATTTTTACTGAGTTTTTTTTTTCCCCTTACAAAAATCATTCCCCTAAATTATTTTAATTTAATACATCAAAAATTATTCCCCTAAATTATTTCAAATTTCATACATCAAATGTTATTAATTAATACGGTATTTATTTAAAACATAAAATCCCTATTTATTACGTATTTGTGCGCGCTCGGTCCCAGGTCATTATCTAGCGTTTGAATTCAAATCGCGCGTACAAACAAATGTCGCGAGCAGACTAGCCGAAAAGACTCAATGTTGTTTTTCTTTCCGCGCTTGGCTATTTTGTGGATGAAAATTACTATTATTTATGGATGGCTGAGCAGTTTTTAGTCTTCAGCCAGTATAGTTAGCATCTGCAATCGTAAATATGGCTTGTAGTTTCTGTTTGGTCGCTCGTGTCTGCAGTTTTTCTCCCACTGAATCACGGCATCAGTCAAAGGAGAGAGCTCAAATCATCTTCAATGCCTGGACACTCTGAGGTAAAAGACTAGTCTTACCGAATAAACAAACTACTTAGATTGATAACAGTCAGCTCAGACACGTAGGGCCAGCTGTGGTACCACGGTTTGAAACGTGTGGTAGGGAGTTTTCCGAATAAATTTGGCAAATAAGTCGTAAATTTCATCGAAAGTTTTAATTATTACCTTCTCTCGTGCGCTTATTTATTATTTCGGGAGAAGTGTTTTGTTGAAATTAATCTCTCTACCGGGTCTGTTCACTGTGCCCCTGACGAGAATGACAGACCTTCTGAGCAGATAAATATATTTTCATATTATCAATCTATGTTGTTTATTAATACGTTTTTAGTGAGCTCACTAGTACATGTATATGAATTGAAAATTATCAATGATCAATAATTTTAGGTTGTTTATGTTTTGGTTTGTTTTGTTTTTTGTTTTTTTGTTTTGTGTTTTTGTTTTTTGTTTTGTTTGTTTTTAATCAAAATGCTTACGACGTTTTTTTTTTTTTTAACTCCTTCTTCAATTCATCTTCTTGCGTTTCTACATTTCTCCTTCACTTGGGGGCTTGTAGTTGCGCTTACATTCCATTCTTTCCCCTTTTTCTTCCATGCATTGTATAGTTCTCCACTTCCTTAGTCTTCTTGTCTATCCAAGCTCTGTTTCCTCATCTCCATCGTTCATTGGTGTTATGGTTCTATTTTCTCAATGGAGTCGGTCTACTGAGCTTTGGTTTTGTATGTCTTACCCTTGGTATGACTGGGACTGTGGTCTTGGGGTTCTATATCTATTGCATTTTGTCCCAAATAAAGCAATGTTTATTCCATGTGCTTGGCTAGTCTTAGTCCTGATGCATGGCGGTGCATGTTGGCCTATGGGGCGTCTACCAATGGCCTGTTGTGTCAGACCTCTTTCTGAACTGAATGGTTCGAAATGCTGTAGAACGACGCGGTACTTCTGTGCTGGTATGGTCACTCAGACTGATGCTACTTTTTAGTATCTTTCTTTGTAAAGTTGGTTCTTGACAAACCTGGGTGGTTCGTGCATCGTTAAAAACTCCGTTCTTTATCCCCCCAAAACTACTTTATTTAGTTAAGTTTTCGTATTTTTTTTATTATTATTTTTTTTTTATGAATCATCGAAATTACATCAATAATTTTTACTGAGTTTTTTTTTTCCCCTTACAAAAATCATTCCCCTAAATTATTTTAATTTAATACATCAAAAATTATTCCCCTAAATTATTTCAAATTTCATACATCAAATGTTATTAATTAATACGGTATTTATTTAAAACATAAAATCCCTATTTATTACGTATTTGTGCGCGCTCGGTCCCAGGTCATTATCTAGCGTTTGAATTCAAATCGCGCGTACAAACAAATGTCGCGAGCAGACTAGCCGAAAAGACTCAATGTTGTTTTTCTTTCCGCGCTTGGCTATTTTGTGGATGAAAATTACTATTATTTATGGATGGCTGAGCAGTTTTTTAGTCTTCAGCCAGTATAGTTAGCATCTGCAATCGTAAATATGGCTTGTAGTTTCTGTTTGGTCGCTCGTGTCTGCAGTTTTTCTCCCACTGAATCACGGCATCAGTCAAAGGAGAGAGCTCAAATCATCTTCAATGCCTGGACACTCTGAGGTAAAAGACTAGTCTTACCGAATAAACAAACTACTTAGATTGATAACAGTCAGCTCAGACACGTAGGGCCAGCTGTGGTACCACGGTTTGAAACGTGTGGTAGGGAGTTTTCCGAATAAATTTGGCAAATAAGTCGTAAATTTCATCGAAAGTTTTAATTATTACCTGTCTCTCGTGCGCTTATTTATTATTTCGGGAGAAGTGTTTTGTTGAAATTAATCTCTCTACCGGGTCTGTTCACTGTGCCCCTGACGAGAATGACAGACCTTCTGAGCAGATAAATATATTTTCATATTATCAATCTATGTTGTTTATTAATACGTTTTTAGTGAGCTCACTAGTACATGTATATGAATTGAAAATTATCAATGATCAATAATTTTAGGTTGTTTATGTTTTGGTTTGGTTTGTTTTGTTTTTTGTTTTGTTTGTTTTTAATCAAAATGCTTACGACGTTTTTTTTTTTTTTTAACTCCTTCTTCAATTCATCTTCTTGCGTTTCTACATTTCTCCTTCACTTGGGGGCTTGTAGTTGCGCTTACATTCCATTCTTTCCCCTTTTTCTTCCATGCATTGTATAGTTCTCCACTTCCTTAGTCTTCTTGTCTATCCAAGCTCTGTTTCCTCATCTCCATCGTTCATTGGTGTTATGGTTCTATTTTCTCAATGGAGTCGGTCTACTGAGCTTTGGTTTTGTATGTCTTACCCTTGGTATGACTGGGACTGTGGTCTTGGGGTTCTATATCTATTGCATTTTGTCCCAAATAAAGCAATGTTTATTCCATGTGCTTGGCTAGTCTTAGTCCTGATGCATGGCGGTGCATGTTGGCCTATGGGGCGTCTACCAATGGCCTGTTGTGTCAGACCTCTATCTGAACTGAATGGTTCGAAATGCTGTAGAACGACGCGGTACTTCTGTGCTGGTATGGTCACTCAGACTGATGCTACTTTTCAGTATCTTTCTTTGTAAAGTTGGTTCTTGACAAACCTGGGTGGTTCGTGCATCGTTAAAAACTCCGTTCTTTATCCCCCCAAAACTACTTTATTTAGTTAAGTTTTCGTATTTTTTTTATTATTATTTTTTTTTATGAATCATCGAAATTACATCAATAATTTTTACTGAGTTTTTTTTTTCCCCTTACAAAAATCATTCCCCTAAATTATTTTAATTTAATACATCAAAAATTATTCCCCTAAATTATTTCAAATTTCATACATCAAATGTTATTAATTAATACGGTATTTATTTAAAACATAAAATCCCTATTTATTACGTATTTGTGCGCGCTCGGTCCCAGGTCATTATCTAGCGTTTGAATTCAAATCGCGCGTACAAACAAATGTCGCGAGCAGACTAGCCGAAAAGACTCAATGTTGTTTTTCTTTCCGCGCTTGGCTATTTTGTGGATGAAAATTACTATTATTTATGGATGGCTGAGCAGTTTTTAGTCTTCAGCCAGTATAGTTAGCATCTGCAATCGTAAATATGGCTTGTAGTTTCTGTTTGGTCGCTCGTGTCTGCAGTTTTTCTCCCACTGAATCACGGCATCAGTCAAAGGAGAGAGCTCAAATCATCTTCAATGCCTGGACACTCTGAGGTAAAAGACTAGTCTTACCGAATAAACAAACTACTTAGATTGATAACAGTCAGCTCAGACACGTAGGGCCAGCTGTGGTACCACGGTTTGAAACGTGTGGTAGGGAGTTTTCCGAATAAATTTGGCAAATAAGTCGTAAATTTCATCGAAAGTTTTAATTATTACCTGTCTCTCGTGCGCTTATTTATTATTTCGGGAGAAGTGTTTTGTTGAAATTAATCTCTCTACCGGGTCTGTTCACTGTGCCCCTGACGAGAATGACAGACCTTCTGAGCAGATAAATATATTTTCATATTATCAATCTATGTTGTTTATTAATACGTTTTTAGTGAGCTCACTAGTACATGTATATGAATTGAAAATTATCAATGATCAATAATTTTAGGTTGTTTATGTTTTGGTTTGGTTTGTTTTGTTTTTTGTTTTGTTTGTTTTTAATCAAAATGCTTACGACGTTTTTTTTTTTTAACTCCTTCTTCAATTCATCTTCTTGCGTTTCTACATTTCTCCTTCACTTGGGGGCTTGTAGTTGCGCTTACATTCCATTCTTTCCCCTTTTTCTTCCATGCATTGTATAGTTCTCCACTTCCTTAGTCTTCTTGTCTATCCAAGCTCTGTTTCCTCATCTCCATCGTTCATTGGTGTTATGGTTCTATTTTCTCAATGGAGTCGGTCTACTGAGCTTTGGTTTTGTATGTCTTACCCTTGGTATGACTGGGACTGTGGTCTTGGGGTTCTATATCTATTGCATTTTGTCCCAAATAAAGCAATGTTTATTCCATGTGCTTGGCTAGTCTTAGTCCTGATGCATGGCGGTGCATGTTGGCCTATGGGGCGTCTACCAATGGCCTGTTGTGTCAGACCTCTATCTGAACTGAATGGTTCGAAATGCTGTAGAACGACGCGGTACTTCTGTGCTGGTATGGTCACTCAGACTGATGCTACTTTTCAGTATCTTTCTTTGTAAAGTTGGTTCTTGACAAACCTGGGTGGTTCGTGCATCGTTAAAAACTCCGTTCTTTATCCCCCCAAAACTACTTTATTTAGTTAAGTTTTCGTATTTTTTTTATTATTATTTTTTTTTTATGAATCATCGAAATTACATCAATAATTTTTACTGAGTTTTTTTTTTCCCCTTACAAAAATCATTCCCCTAAATTATTTTAATTTAATACATCAAAAATTATTCCCCTAAATTATTTCAAATTTCATACATCAAATGTTATTAATTAATACGGTATTTATTTAAAACATAAAATCCCTATTTATTACGTATTTGTGCGCGCTCGGTCCCAGGTCATTATCTAGCGTTTGAATTCAAATCGCGCGTACAAACAAATGTCGCGAGCAGACTAGCCGAAAAGACTCAATGTTGTTTTTCTTTCCGCGCTTGGCTATTTTGTGGATGAAAATTACTATTATTTATGGATGGCTGAGCAGTTTTTAGTCTTCAGCCAGTATAGTTAGCATCTGCAATCGTAAATATGGCTTGTAGTTTCTGTTTGGTCGCTCGTGTCTGCAGTTTTTCTCCCACTGAATCACGGCATCAGTCAAAGGAGAGAGCTCAAATCATCTTCAATGCCTGGACACTCTGAGGTAAAAGACTAGTCTTACCGAATAAACAAACTACTTAGATTGATAACAGTCAGCTCAGACACGTAGGGCCAGCTGTGGTACCACGGTTTGAAACGTGTGGTAGGGAGTTTTCCGAATAAATTTGGCAAATAAGTCGTAAATTTCATCGAAAGTTTTAATTATTACCTTCTCTCGTGCGCTTATTTATTATTTCGGGAGAAGTGTTTTGTTGAAATTAATCTCTCTACCGGGTCTGTTCACTGTGCCCCTGACGAGAATGACAGACCTTCTGAGCAGATAAATATATTTTCATATTATCAATCTATGTTGTTTATTAATACGTTTTTAGTGAGCTCACTAGTACATGTATATGAATTGAAAATTATCAATGATCAATAATTTTAGGTTGTTTATGTTTTGGTTTGTTTTGTTTTTTGTTTTTTTGTTTTGTGTTTTTGTTTTTTGTTTTGTTTGTTTTTAATCAAAATGCTTACGACGTTTTTTTTTTTTTTTAACTCCTTCTTCAATTCATCTTCTTGCGTTTCTACATTTCTCCTTCACTTGGGGGCTTGTAGTTGCGCTTACATTCCATTCTTTCCCCTTTTTCTTCCATGCATTGTATAGTTCTCCACTTCCTTAGTCTTCTTGTCTATCCAAGCTCTGTTTCCTCATCTCCATCGTTCATTGGTGTTATGGTTCTATTTTCTCAATGGAGTCGGTCTACTGAGCTTTGGTTTTGTATGTCTTACCCTTGGTATGACTGGGACTGTGGTCTTGGGGTTCTATATCTATTGCATTTTGTCCCAAATAAAGCAATGTTTATTCCATGTGCTTGGCTAGTCTTAGTCCTGATGCATGGCGGTGCATGTTGGCCTATGGGGCGTCTACCAATGGCCTGTTGTGTCAGACCTCTTTCTGAACTGAATGGTTCGAAATGCTGTAGAACGACGCGGTACTTCTGTGCTGGTATGGTCACTCAGACTGATGCTACTTTTTAGTATCTTTCTTTGTAAAGTTGGTTCTTGACAAACCTGGGTGGTTCGTGCATCGTTAAAAACTCCGTTCTTTATCCCCCCAAAACTACTTTATTTAGTTAAGTTTTCGTATTTTTTTTATTATTATTTTTTTTTTATGAATCATCGAAATTACATCAATAATTTTTACTGAGTTTTTTTTTTCCCCTTACAAAAATCATTCCCCTAAATTATTTTAATTTAATACATCAAAAATTATTCCCCTAAATTATTTCAAATTTCATACATCAAATGTTATTAATTAATACGGTATTTATTTAAAACATAAAATCCCTATTTATTACGTATTTGTGCGCGCTCGGTCCCAGGTCATTATCTAGCGTTTGAATTCAAATCGCGCGTACAAACAAATGTCGCGAGCAGACTAGCCGAAAAGACTCAATGTTGTTTTTCTTTCCGCGCTTGGCTATTTTGTGGATGAAAATTACTATTATTTATGGATGGCTGAGCAGTTTTTAGTCTTCAGCCAGTATAGTTAGCATCTGCAATCGTAAATATGGCTTGTAGTTTCTGTTTGGTCGCTCGTGTCTGCAGTTTTTCTCCCACTGAATCACGGCATCAGTCAAAGGAGAGAGCTCAAATCATCTTCAATGCCTGGACACTCTGAGGTAAAAGACTAGTCTTACCGAATAAACAAACTACTTAGATTGATAACAGTCAGCTCAGACACGTAGGGCCAGCTGTGGTACCACGGTTTGAAACGTGTGGTAGGGAGTTTTCCGAATAAATTTGGCAAATAAGTCGTAAATTTCATCGAAAGTTTTAATTATTACCTGTCTCTCGTGCGCTTATTTATTATTTCGGGAGAAGTGTTTTGTTGAAATTAATCTCTCTACCGGGTCTGTTCACTGTGCCCCTGACGAGAATGACAGACCTTCTGAGCAGATAAATATATTTTCATATTATCAATCTATGTTGTTTATTAATACGTTTTTAGTGAGCTCACTAGTACATGTATATGAATTGAAAATTATCAATGATCAATAATTTTAGGTTGTTTATGTTTTGGTTTGGTTTGTTTTGTTTTTTGTTTTGTTTGTTTTTAATCAAAATGCTTACGACGTTTTTTTTTTTTTTTAACTCCTTCTTCAATTCATCTTCTTGCGTTTCTACATTTCTCCTTCACTTGGGGGCTTGTAGTTGCGCTTACATTCCATTCTTTCCCCTTTTTCTTCCATGCATTGTATAGTTCTCCACTTCCTTAGTCTTCTTGTCTATCCAAGCTCTGTTTCCTCATCTCCATCGTTCATTGGTGTTATGGTTCTATTTTCTCAATGGAGTCGGTCTACTGAGCTTTGGTTTTGTATGTCTTACCCTTGGTATGACTGGGACTGTGGTCTTGGGGTTCTATATCTATTGCATTTTGTCCCAAATAAAGCAATGTTTATTCCATGTGCTTGGCTAGTCTTAGTCCTGATGCATGGCGGTGCATGTTGGCCTATGGGGCGTCTACCAATGGCCTGTTGTGTCAGACCTCTATCTGAACTGAATGGTTCGAAATGCTGTAGAACGACGCGGTACTTCTGTGCTGGTATGGTCACTCAGACTGATGCTACTTTTCAGTATCTTTCTTTGTAAAGTTGGTTCTTGACAAACCTGGGTGGTTCGTGCATCGTTAAAAACTCCGTTCTTTATCCCCCCAAAACTACTTTATTTAGTTAAGTTTTCGTATTTTTTTTATTATTATTTTTTTTTATGAATCATCGAAATTACATCAATAATTTTTACTGAGTTTTTTTTTTCCCCTTACAAAAATCATTCCCCTAAATTATTTTAATTTAATACATCAAAAATTATTCCCCTAAATTATTTCAAATTTCATACATCAAATGTTATTAATTAATACGGTATTTATTTAAAACATAAAATCCCTATTTATTACGTATTTGTGCGCGCTCGGTCCCAGGTCATTATCTAGCGTTTGAATTCAAATCGCGCGTACAAACAAATGTCGCGAGCAGACTAGCCGAAAAGACTCAATGTTGTTTTTCTTTCCGCGCTTGGCTATTTTGTGGATGAAAATTACTATTATTTATGGATGGCTGAGCAGTTTTTAGTCTTCAGCCAGTATAGTTAGCATCTGCAATCGTAAATATGGCTTGTAGTTTCTGTTTGGTCGCTCGTGTCTGCAGTTTTTCTCCCACTGAATCACGGCATCAGTCAAAGGAGAGAGCTCAAATCATCTTCAATGCCTGGACACTCTGAGGTAAAAGACTAGTCTTACCGAATAAACAAACTACTTAGATTGATAACAGTCAGCTCAGACACGTAGGGCCAGCTGTGGTACCACGGTTTGAAACGTGTGGTAGGGAGTTTTCCGAATAAATTTGGCAAATAAGTCGTAAATTTCATCGAAAGTTTTAATTATTACCTGTCTCTCGTGCGCTTATTTATTATTTCGGGAGAAGTGTTTTGTTGAAATTAATCTCTCTACCGGGTCTGTTCACTGTGCCCCTGACGAGAATGACAGACCTTCTGAGCAGATAAATATATTTTCATATTATCAATCTATGTTGTTTATTAATACGTTTTTAGTGAGCTCACTAGTACATGTATATGAATTGAAAATTATCAATGATCAATAATTTTAGGTTGTTTATGTTTTGGTTTGGTTTGTTTTGTTTTTTGTTTTGTTTGTTTTTAATCAAAATGCTTACGACGTTTTTTTTTTTTTTTAACTCCTTCTTCAATTCATCTTCTTGCGTTTCTACATTTCTCCTTCACTTGGGGGCTTGTAGTTGCGCTTACATTCCATTCTTTCCCCTTTTTCTTCCATGCATTGTATAGTTCTCCACTTCCTTAGTCTTCTTGTCTATCCAAGCTCTGTTTCCTCATCTCCATCGTTCATTGGTGTTATGGTTCTATTTTCTCAATGGAGTCGGTCTACTGAGCTTTGGTTTTGTATGTCTTACCCTTGGTATGACTGGGACTGTGGTCTTGGGGTTCTATATCTATTGCATTTTGTCCCAAATAAAGCAATGTTTATTCCATGTGCTTGGCTAGTCTTAGTCCTGATGCATGGCGGTGCATGTTGGCCTATGGGGCGTCTACCAATGGCCTGTTGTGTCAGACCTCTTTCTGAACTGAATGGTTCGAAATGCTGTAGAACGACGCGGTACTTCTGTGCTGGTATGGTCACTCAGACTGATGCTACTTTTTAGTATCTTTCTTTGTAAAGTTGGTTCTTGACAAACCTGGGTGGTTCGTGCATCGTTAAAAACTCCGTTCTTTATCCCCCCAAAACTACTTTATTTAGTTAAGTTTTCGTATTTTTTTTATTATTATTTTTTTTTTATGAATCATCGAAATTACATCAATAATTTTTACTGAGTTTTTTTTTTCCCCTTACAAAAATCATTCCCCTAAATTATTTTAATTTAATACATCAAAAATTATTCCCCTAAATTATTTCAAATTTCATACATCAAATGTTATTAATTAATACGGTATTTATTTAAAACATAAAATCCCTATTTATTACGTATTTGTGCGCGCTCGGTCCCAGGTCATTATCTAGCGTTTGAATTCAAATCGCGCGTACAAACAAATGTCGCGAGCAGACTAGCCGAAAAGACTCAATGTTGTTTTTCTTTCCGCGCTTGGCTATTTTGTGGATGAAAATTACTATTATTTATGGATGGCTGAGCAGTTTTTAGTCTTCAGCCAGTATAGTTAGCATCTGCAATCGTAAATATGGCTTGTAGTTTCTGTTTGGTCGCTCGTGTCTGCAGTTTTTCTCCCACTGAATCACGGCATCAGTCAAAGGAGAGAGCTCAAATCATCTTCAATGCCTGGACACTCTGAGGTAAAAGACTAGTCTTACCGAATAAACAAACTACTTAGATTGATAACAGTCAGCTCAGACACGTAGGGCCAGCTGTGGTACCACGGTTTGAAACGTGTGGTAGGGAGTTTTCCGAATAAATTTGGCAAATAAGTCGTAAATTTCATCGAAAGTTTTAATTATTACCTGTCTCTCGTGCGCTTATTTATTATTTCGGGAGAAGTGTTTTGTTGAAATTAATCTCTCTACCGGGTCTGTTCACTGTGCCCCTGACGAGAATGACAGACCTTCTGAGCAGATAAATATATTTTCATATTATCAATCTATGTTGTTTATTAATACGTTTTTAGTGAGCTCACTAGTACATGTATATGAATTGAAAATTATCAATGATCAATAATTTTAGGTTGTTTATGTTTTGGTTTGGTTTGTTTTGTTTTTTGTTTTGTTTGTTTTTAATCAAAATGCTTACGACGTTTTTTTTTTTTTTAACTCCTTCTTCAATTCATCTTCTTGCGTTTCTACATTTCTCCTTCACTTGGGGGCTTGTAGTTGCGCTTACATTCCATTCTTTCCCCTTTTTCTTCCATGCATTGTATAGTTCTCCACTTCCTTAGTCTTCTTGTCTATCCAAGCTCTGTTTCCTCATCTCCATCGTTCATTGGTGTTATGGTTCTATTTTCTCAATGGAGTCGGTCTACTGAGCTTTGGTTTTGTATGTCTTACCCTTGGTATGACTGGGACTGTGGTCTTGGGGTTCTATATCTATTGCATTTTGTCCCAAATAAAGCAATGTTTATTCCATGTGCTTGGCTAGTCTTAGTCCTGATGCATGGCGGTGCATGTTGGCCTATGGGGCGTCTACCAATGGCCTGTTGTGTCAGACCTCTATCTGAACTGAATGGTTCGAAATGCTGTAGAACGACGCGGTACTTCTGTGCTGGTATGGTCACTCAGACTGATGCTACTTTTCAGTATCTTTCTTTGTAAAGTTGGTTCTTGACAAACCTGGGTGGTTCGTGCATCGTTAAAAACTCCGTTCTTTATCCCCCCAAAACTACTTTATTTAGTTAAGTTTTCGTATTTTTTTTATTATTATTTTTTTTTATGAATCATCGAAATTACATCAATAATTTTTACTGAGTTTTTTTTTTCCCCTTACAAAAATCATTCCCCTAAATTATTTTAATTTAATACATCAAAAATTATTCCCCTAAATTATTTCAAATTTCATACATCAAATGTTATTAATTAATACGGTATTTATTTAAAACATAAAATCCCTATTTATTACGTATTTGTGCGCGCTCGGTCCCAGGTCATTATCTAGCGTTTGAATTCAAATCGCGCGTACAAACAAATGTCGCGAGCAGACTAGCCGAAAAGACTCAATGTTGTTTTTCTTTCCGCGCTTGGCTATTTTGTGGATGAAAATTACTATTATTTATGGATGGCTGAGCAGTTTTTAGTCTTCAGCCAGTATAGTTAGCATCTGCAATCGTAAATATGGCTTGTAGTTTCTGTTTGGTCGCTCGTGTCTGCAGTTTTTCTCCCACTGAATCACGGCATCAGTCAAAGGAGAGAGCTCAAATCATCTTCAATGCCTGGACACTCTGAGGTAAAAGACTAGTCTTACCGAATAAACAAACTACTTAGATTGATAACAGTCAGCTCAGACACGTAGGGCCAGCTGTGGTACCACGGTTTGAAACGTGTGGTAGGGAGTTTTCCGAATAAATTTGGCAAATAAGTCGTAAATTTCATCGAAAGTTTTAATTATTACCTGTCTCTCGTGCGCTTATTTATTATTTCGGGAGAAGTGTTTTGTTGAAATTAATCTCTCTACCGGGTCTGTTCACTGTGCCCCTGACGAGAATGACAGACCTTCTGAGCAGATAAATATATTTTCATATTATCAATCTATGTTGTTTATTAATACGTTTTTAGTGAGCTCACTAGTACATGTATATGAATTGAAAATTATCAATGATCAATAATTTTAGGTTGTTTATGTTTTGGTTTGGTTTGTTTTGTTTTTTGTTTTGTTTGTTTTTAATCAAAATGCTTACGACGTTTTTTTTTTTTTAACTCCTTCTTCAATTCATCTTCTTGCGTTTCTACATTTCTCCTTCACTTGGGGGCTTGTAGTTGCGCTTACATTCCATTCTTTCCCCTTTTTCTTCCATGCATTGTATAGTTCTCCACTTCCTTAGTCTTCTTGTCTATCCAAGCTCTGTTTCCTCATCTCCATCGTTCATTGGTGTTATGGTTCTATTTTCTCAATGGAGTCGGTCTACTGAGCTTTGGTTTTGTATGTCTTACCCTTGGTATGACTGGGACTGTGGTCTTGGGGTTCTATATCTATTGCATTTTGTCCCAAATAAAGCAATGTTTATTCCATGTGCTTGGCTAGTCTTAGTCCTGATGCATGGCGGTGCATGTTGGCCTATGGGGCGTCTACCAATGGCCTGTTGTGTCAGACCTCTATCTGAACTGAATGGTTCGAAATGCTGTAGAACGACGCGGTACTTCTGTGCTGGTATGGTCACTCAGACTGATGCTACTTTTCAGTATCTTTCTTTGTAAAGTTGGTTCTTGACAAACCTGGGTGGTTCGTGCATCGTTAAAAACTCCGTTCTTTATCCCCCCAAAACTACTTTATTTAGTTAAGTTTTCGTATTTTTTTTATTATTATTTTTTTTTTATGAATCATCGAAATTACATCAATAATTTTTACTGAGTTTTTTTTTTCCCCTTACAAAAATCATTCCCCTAAATTATTTTAATTTAATACATCAAAAATTATTCCCCTAAATTATTTCAAATTTCATACATCAAATGTTATTAATTAATACGGTATTTATTTAAAACATAAAATCCCTATTTATTACGTATTTGTGCGCGCTCGGTCCCAGGTCATTATCTAGCGTTTGAATTCAAATCGCGCGTACAAACAAATGTCGCGAGCAGACTAGCCGAAAAGACTCAATGTTGTTTTTCTTTCCGCGCTTGGCTATTTTGTGGATGAAAATTACTATTATTTATGGATGGCTGAGCAGTTTTTAGTCTTCAGCCAGTATAGTTAGCATCTGCAATCGTAAATATGGCTTGTAGTTTCTGTTTGGTCGCTCGTGTCTGCAGTTTTTCTCCCACTGAATCACGGCATCAGTCAAAGGAGAGAGCTCAAATCATCTTCAATGCCTGGACACTCTGAGGTAAAAGACTAGTCTTACCGAATAAACAAACTACTTAGATTGATAACAGTCAGCTCAGACACGTAGGGCCAGCTGTGGTACCACGGTTTGAAACGTGTGGTAGGGAGTTTTCCGAATAAATTTGGCAAATAAGTCGTAAATTTCATCGAAAGTTTTAATTATTACCTTCTCTCGTGCGCTTATTTATTATTTCGGGAGAAGTGTTTTGTTGAAATTAATCTCTCTACCGGGTCTGTTCACTGTGCCCCTGACGAGAATGACAGACCTTCTGAGCAGATAAATATATTTTCATATTATCAATCTATGTTGTTTATTAATACGTTTTTAGTGAGCTCACTAGTACATGTATATGAATTGAAAATTATCAATGATCAATAATTTTAGGTTGTTTATGTTTTGGTTTGTTTTGTTTTTTGTTTTTTTGTTTTGTGTTTTTGTTTTTTGTTTTGTTTGTTTTTAATCAAAATGCTTACGACGTTTTTTTTTTTTTAACTCCTTCTTCAATTCATCTTCTTGCGTTTCTACATTTCTCCTTCACTTGGGGGCTTGTAGTTGCGCTTACATTCCATTCTTTCCCCTTTTTCTTCCATGCATTGTATAGTTCTCCACTTCCTTAGTCTTCTTGTCTATCCAAGCTCTGTTTCCTCATCTCCATCGTTCATTGGTGTTATGGTTCTATTTTCTCAATGGAGTCGGTCTACTGAGCTTTGGTTTTGTATGTCTTACCCTTGGTATGACTGGGACTGTGGTCTTGGGGTTCTATATCTATTGCATTTTGTCCCAAATAAAGCAATGTTTATTCCATGTGCTTGGCTAGTCTTAGTCCTGATGCATGGCGGTGCATGTTGGCCTATGGGGCGTCTACCAATGGCCTGTTGTGTCAGACCTCTTTCTGAACTGAATGGTTCGAAATGCTGTAGAACGACGCGGTACTTCTGTGCTGGTATGGTCACTCAGACTGATGCTACTTTTTAGTATCTTTCTTTGTAAAGTTGGTTCTTGACAAACCTGGGTGGTTCGTGCATCGTTAAAAACTCCGTTCTTTATCCCCCCAAAACTACTTTATTTAGTTAAGTTTTCTTATTTTTTTTCTTATTATTTTTTTTTATGAATCATCGAAATTACATCAATAATTTTTACTGAGTTTTTTTTTCCCCTTACAAAAATCATTCCCCTAAATTATTTTAATTTAATACATCAAAAATTATTCCCCTAAATTATTTCAAATTTCATACATCAAATGTTATTAATTAATACGGTATTTATTTAAAACATAAAATCCCTATTTATTACGTATTTGTGCGCGCTCGGTCCCAGGTCATTATCTAGCGTTTGAATTCAAATCGCGCGTACAAACAAATGTCGCGAGCAGACTAGCCGAAAAGACTCAATGTTGTTTTTCTTTCCGCGCTTGGCTATTTTGTGGATGAAAATTACTATTATTTATGGATGGCTGAGCAGTTTTTAGTCTTCAGCCAGTATAGTTAGCATCTGCAATCGTAAATATGGCTTGTAGTTTCTGTTTGGTCGCTCGTGTCTGCAGTTTTTCTCCCACTGAATCACGGCATCAGTCAAAGGAGAGAGCTCAAATCATCTTCAATGCCTGGACACTCTGAGGTAAAAGACTAGTCTTACCGAATAAACAAACTACTTAGATTGATAACAGTCAGCTCAGACACGTAGGGCCAGCTGTGGTACCACGGTTTGAAACGTGTGGTAGGGAGTTTTCCGAATAAATTTGGCAAATAAGTCGTAAATTTCATCGAAAGTTTTAATTATTACCTGTCTCTCGTGCGCTTATTTATTATTTCGGGAGAAGTGTTTTGTTGAAATTAATCTCTCTACCGGGTCTGTTCACTGTGCCCCTGACGAGAATGACAGACCTTCTGAGCAGATAAATATATTTTCATATTATCAATCTATGTTGTTTATTAAATACGTTTTTAGTGAGCTCACTAGTACATGTATATGAATTGAAAATTATCAATGATCAATAATTTTAGGTTGTTTATGTTTTGGTTTGGTTTGTTTTGTTTTTTGTTTTGTTTGTTTTTAATCAAAATGCTTACGACGTTTTTTTTTTTTTTAACTCCTTCTTCAATTCATCTTCTTGCGTTTCTACATTTCTCCTTCACTTGGGGGCTTGTAGTTGCGCTTACATTCCATTCTTTCCCCTTTTTCTTCCATGCATTGTATAGTTCTCCACTTCCTTAGTCTTCTTGTCTATCCAAGCTCTGTTTCCTCATCTCCATCGTTCATTGGTGTTATGGTTCTATTTTCTCAATGGAGTCGGTCTAGTGAGCTTTGGTTTTGTATGTCTTACCCTTGGTATGACTGGGACTGTGGTCTTGGGGTTCTATATCTATTGCATTTTGTCCCAAATAAAGCAGTCTTATATTTATACATGATGTAGCGCATGGAAGCAAATACTCAAACACAGGCCATGGAGGGATCCAATGAACAAACAAAGACACCAGGTTACATGTTAACACTTTATTTCAAACTTTATTTGCACTTTTTAAGAGAAAAGTTATAAATTTCGTGCAGAAATTTTCGCAAATGTTGCAAAGCAAAACAAAGCTAAACAAGCTCAATTCTAGTACCCAGTTTCCCTACTCGCATATTGTGCTTGGTTCACCTGTGGTTGAGCTGAGATTTCACGGCCTTCCCACGGAAAGATGTTACCAAAGTGGCGAAGTTTTCTCAAAAGGCACACGTCAATGCATGCGACAGCATGCTCTGTGATTGGCTAACCCAATGACAGCGCGATCTCTGATTGGTTACTTTATAAAATCGAAATTACTCAGCCGTAACACGCAAGCGGCAAGCAAAACGCAAATCTCGAAAACATAATCAATACAAAACAATATGAGCGAAGATCTCTAGTGAAATGAAGACAAGGCAACCTTGCCACACTATTTACCCACAGCAATTAAAACTTCGTAATTTTTATCCAAATCAATCTTAGTGTATATAACAATTTCAAACGTGTAGAAAACAGACCGACATATAAACTGACAAATACAAAATTTCAACTTACAGCTTCTTGGTGTAGGTGCCATCAGGGAGACGGACCTCAATATTTGGCAAGTCCCTCCAGTCTGAGCCGGGGGTCAGCGGAATGTTACGCATGCGTACTGCAACAATAGGATTCATTTTCTTGCAGATGTGTTCTCTGAGCACTGGTTGATATTGACTGCCGCGGATCTGGGAGAAAGAAAAAGGGAACCAGTTTTGAAGGGTACAATGCAAGAATTTTCGGAAGGGCCACAAATAGGCCATAGTGAAAATGAGTTTCACTGAAGGGCGTCCATAGGGTAGTTATAAGCGCAAGAACCGGTTAACATAGAGCAGTTTTCAATCGAGTGTCGTTAAACTAAAATAATCACTCTGGCCAATCACAACAGACGCAGACAATCTAATGAACCAATCAGAATCAAAGGAAATAATGCAGCCGACACGAAGCGCGGGAAAACGCATGCGAGCAAGTCACAAATAGTTTTGGTTTTACTTATGACTGGTTGACAAAGTGGCGCGAGATTTTTTTGCCAATCACAAAGCGTGGCACAGCAAAAGCAAAGCAATCACGAAATTACACTCATTTTAAAAATTTTAAACCGCTCTAACATACAATTCAACGCAAGCAAATTTTGTACAGTGTATTTTGAGGTAAAGCGACAGACATTTGTTTGATAATCTATTTCAAGCTCCACAGAAAAAAGCTAAAGAAAGTGAGACGTCGAGAGGATAAAACAGCAGAGTGTGTAGAAAACATAATGAAGGCAAAGTATCATCAACTGTTACCTGTCTTTGGAAATGTGAGATGGCGTCCCCACTGTACGAGATCTCGTCATTTGAAGCGCCATTTCTGATCTCCGGCAGGTCCGACATGGAATCGCGAACGGTAATCGTTCGGTAAGGAGCCGAAGATAGCCGAGTGATGTTCGATTGGAACTAAGGAACAAATGGAGGTCGTGAGTAAGACATTGTATTCTCCTCGATGCGATATAACAAAGTTAGGTTTCTTTGCTTATTGACTGACAACGCACAAATCCGAAATCAGCGCGTGCTATAATATTCTAGCAAAAACTCATAAGCTTCTAGAAGATAACCTGGTCATACAGGGCACGACATTAACTTTTTTTTCAAGGAGACATTTGGCTCCTAAATATTCCAAAGTGGTCGCCAAGTCCAAAAAGTTAGTAGCCATTCTTTTTTCCAAAAAAAGAAAACAAAAAATATCGAAAATGTATTATATTATCAAATTGTAGGGTTTCCTAGCTAATAGGAATAACTGGACGTTTTTGTTTAGATCTCTAAAGAATAGCAAATGATAATTCTGGTCATGTTATTAAACAAGAACAAACAGTAAAGAATGAACATTACCAATTATCACAGTAAGTTTTTTGTTTTTGGAAATTATTCTGTTTTCCCTCGCAGACCACCAAATTTGATGATCATCATGATGTCCACTTATTTCAAAGACTCAGTGGCATATGTTTACATGTGCACTGTAATATCAACCATTTGCTAAACTATTGTTTCTAATATGAACATTACAAAATATCATACTGGATTACATATGTACCCCGTTATTGGAAAAACAAAACATTTCCCTTCTATCAATACTAACTTGTCAAATTTGAATAAATATATAAAATATATTTGCAGTAGTTCTTTCATGCCTCATTTGCTAAATCTAATTTATCATTCAGTGGGAAGAGCTAGTCACAACACTAATGACTTGAACGCGGGGATGAGTATCAACGGGAGGACAGGTATCGGATACCTCCAATCCAGTGGCTGCCTTGGTGAACAAACGTAGTGGAACATTGACTTACTGCAACAACGAAATAGTTTCTAAAAGGACACTGTTGAAAATAACAAGTTGCATTCTTTCGACAACTGCCAGTGACTGAAATGAAATGAAATAAACAAATCCTTTTTTGTTTGTGTTTCAGTGTTTTGTTTAAACATATCTATGCAAGTTATCTGAACTTTTTTTAATGCTACTTTATTTCCAAGCCATTGGTTAACGGATTTCGTGCACCAGCATTACGTTACTGAAACCACTATTATTTCGTTAGGTAACGTTGAAACTGCGATTTATGAATGTGTTGAAAATGACACAAAAATATGTGTTGTAGGTAACTGCCGATAACTGGAACATTGAAATTATTAAAGTGCCCCTATGATCAAATTTTTGGTTTTCATTTTTTTACATTTTCGTGTACTATTAGACTTTCTTACTCATCTTGCCAAATTTCAATCCATTACGAACATCAGAAGTCATTTTATTTTAACATTTATTTCCGAGAATTTGCGGCCGCCATTAATCAACCTTGTTCCAAGGCTTGGTTACGAATGGGAGAAAGCGACGTCAAAGACTCAAACATAACTCATGGGTTGAAATTATAATAACAATCAGCATAGAAAATTGCACGAGGAACAAGTCCAAACTTTTTGTTGCTTTTCGTGTGATTTTCAATACTTATTGTTATTATAATTTCAACCCGTGAGGTATGTTTGAGTCTTTGACGTCACTTTCTCCCATTCGCAACCAAGCCTTGGAACAAGGTTGATTAATGGCGGCTGTAAATTCTCGGAAATAAATGTTAAAATAAAATGACTTCTGATGTTCGTAATGGATTGAAATTTGGCAAGATGGATAAGAAAGTCTTATTGTACACGAAAATGTTAAAAAGTGAAAATAAAAAATTTGATCATAGGGGCACTTTAAAAGGCGGACCTAGAAACATCATTTCGGCAAACCCACGTGGCCACGGAGCGGCAAGGTGTGAAAAAACTGCTTCTCATCAGCATATTTTTTTCCACGGCCCGTGCGAATTCTAAAACCTCATCCTCTGTCCCGGTTGTACGCGCAGTCAATATTTGGAATAAATATTCCGGATCACTGTCCACGTCGACGCTCATTTTCCATTCCTCCACAGACAAATGAGCAGATGAGAGCACAAGCGACGCGCCGTACGCCCGCCCGCCGAACGCCCGCCGATCAAAAGGGACATTTGAATGCACAATATACAACGTAGCCTCTGAAATATCCAAGATGGCAGATGTTGACGTTTCTCTTCATAGAGTTCGTAACGGTTTTGCTACAAACCTCGTCATTCGCACCGATTTACCCACTTTCAAGCTTTATTTAATTGCACAATACATAAAGGTAGAATGAAGCAAAGGGTTCTGGTCGCCAGTGTGGCGACTAACTTTCGAATCTTGGTCGCCAGCACGGAAAACTTAGGCGCATTGACGACTGTATCAGGCATAATGACGTGCCCTGTCATAGAGTGGTTAGGGAGGGGTGGGTTGGAAAATTTTGAAATAAATTTTTTGCAGAGTATAAACACAGAAATAAATTGTATGCAAGCAAAAAATACAAAAAAAAATTGTTTGCAGCAGGTGCCGCATATAAAAAAAATGTTTGCATGTGAAAATTTTCCAACCCCCCCCCCCCCGTCAAAAAAATAATGGTCCGTCCCTTATTAAGTAAGCGTTACATATGGTATGATTATAGGTTAACCCAGGATTAATCACTTAAAGTGTACGCATGATGTTATTTTGTAGTCGAATTTGTCACTCATTTTACCACGGTGAAACCAATAGAATTATAAGTTGAAGATTGAGGGGCAATCTTCATTAAAAGAAAATCTTACCCAAAAATAATCCATTTTTCCTGAACAAATCATATAAAGTAAGGGAAACCTGAAAGCTTAAAAACGGTGTAATTTCACTCGGTAATCTTTTTTTTAATCACAAGATTAAAATATTAATTCTTATTAATTTGTCTCAATGCATTTCATTTAACGTCTATTCTGAGAATTTGTTGGTAGATCAAGACAACATATTCAATTGACGATTTTCTCAAGTCTCAACAGCTGTGTGATTGACAATAGATTGATATTGTAATGAGAAAGTAGCGGCTAATCACTGGTTAGGTTGGGAATGTTTACCTTCTTGTCGTCCACCATGACCGTGAGCTGAATGGCCCGGGGAGAGAAACAATGCGTGGGCTCAGGATACAGCGGTAATACCTCACCAGGCGCAGCCGCCATTATAATGGCCCTGAAATCAAATCAGAAACTATTAAATTAGTTAACAAATGAACATGGCCAATCTACGGGAGGGTTTTTTTGGGACATATTCTGGTTATTCTGAAATCCGAATACGCTTAGGGATGGACCATTATTTTTTTGACCGGGGGGGGGGGGGGAGGGTTGGAAAATTTTCGCATGCAAACATTTTTTTTATATGCGGCACCTGCTGCAAACAATTTATTTTGTGTCTCCGTCCAACTGCTATACTTCCAGCAAACAATTTTTTTTAATTTTTTGCAACCCCCCCCCCCCCCCCCCGTCAAAAAAATAATGGTCCGTCCCTTACAAAACTGTTGTTTACATTCTCACCCATGCACCAAAACGTTTCCAGGTACACATAGTCAAAGTAGCGACTACTTTTTATATTTACCGAGAGAAATATGTGCAATATTAATTATACTTTAAGATAGTCTGTTTTTGGCATGGCATGAATATGTCGCAAAAAAAAAACCTGCGGCCTATGTATTATATTGACATAGAGCACTCTGGGCAAACGGGCAAACGAGAAAACGAAGAAAATATAGAAGGCCTGCGGCCTCTGCGGAACTGAGTTACGAACTTTAGACCCAAGCACGCTTCTCAAAAACAGCCGTGAGAGTTACTTAAAAAAAACCCTGTTCATTAAAAATTGATATGCAGTTTACCTTCGCCTGGTCTGTGGAACACCATAACAGCCAGCCTGAAGTACACCAAACGTACACTGCAGAGAAAGCGGACAAGGAAACAAATTTAATACTGAAATATTGAGGCAGTCAAATAAAGAAAACTAACACTAAGTTGACAGACAGTCTCACCTGGTATCCCATCTTGATGAGGCAACGTAAAGTCAACTTCAGTACCATGCTTCGTTTGAACGAAACAAAGTTACGAACATTCTCGAGGATGAAAAACCTTGGTCTGTAGAAATCGCAGTAACTAAGGTACGATGCAACAAGGGAATTCTGAAAAGAATGATGCGGTATGACTTAATATCAAAGCATATGAATCATGAAAACTTGTAAAGCAAATAAGCACCAGAATGATTCATTCATTCATTCTTTATGTGCCATACATACAACATTTTACAGCCCAAGATGGAAATAATAAAGGATTAGAGAAAAAAAGTGAATGGGCGAGGAGACCTAAAAGAAACCACGAGGCTTATAATGAGTCAGGTTTCCTCACTTAAAATTAAACTAGTCTTAATATAACAATTACAATACGGGCTTATGATAGCTAACTTTGACAACGGATTCTCTCTCTGAAGGAATTCTTAGACAAACAAAGATGCCCACTGCAGATTTTTCGTATCAGTGATCACCTAATTTAAATGCAGTAAAATAAACTTAACTATAGTGATTTGTAGGAATAGCTCTTTACTGAGTTTTCCAACTTCCTCAAAACAGTCCAACGGAACCAGTCGGGTTACATCTTAGGAGAAAGAACTGCGTGCGTAATGGGCCGGTTAGTTAAACGAAGTCTAACTTAGACCGCGGTTTAAGGCAATTAATGGACCTCCATATCTGTTTATAAGTGGATACATGTTTTTCTAGTCTCTGCTATAGAGTGGTTCACATAACCCATGAAATAGACATTAGACAAATACACACTATTAGACACTAATTCCTTTGTTTTCCCTTGTTTATTTTTGACTATTGGGGTTTTTCACTTACGTCATATCTAAATACAGAAGCATTAAACAACGGATTTTGATTCCAAAATGTTTATGGAATTGTAGAGAGTTTCAAACTACACATCTGGGCCAAATTTTGAAGCGCATGAGCATTTCGTTCAAGAGTTATAGGCGAACAAGTATTAGACATTTTTAGTAAGAAATGTATGGAGCGACCATCTTGGTGCCCCACTCAGTGAGGCTAAAAATGGTCTTGCATTACTTGCCCCGCCAATACTCCTTCTCGATCCAGCGTGTAGTGCTGGGGAGATAAGTGAGGCTCATGGTCACGCAACGAATGAAGTCGCTTGTCATGCCAACCGCAGGGGATGTGTCCCCCATTACGCCAAACAATATGCTTGTGTTGTTATTGTCCACTTGTACTGCTCGAAGTCAACTCGTAATAAAATAAATGCGGAACGACGACATTAAAGTGCCTATCACCCCTAGAAAGTTATTTTCAGAATCAACTCTACGTACATTGAATAGTCGAATGGTAAAATATTTCTTGTTTTGAACGTCGCGTTTGTGAGTTATAGAGATTTGAATTTACAAAATGCTAATTAGATGACGTCAACCCGGGAATTTGCCACTATTCCTACGCCAATTTACAATGCGCAGTTTAAAGCTTGAGGATAATTAATTTGTTAACTACTAACAATAAACTGTGGATAGTCAATTGATTCGTAATAAATTTTACTTGGAGGTGAAAACAAGTAGTTGTATCATAAATGATTCCCGGGTTGACGTCATCTAATTAGCATTTTGTAAATTCAAATCTCTATAACTCACTAACACGACGTTCAAAACAAGAAATATTTTACCATTCAACTATTCAATGTAAATAGAGTTGATCCTGAAAATAACTTTCTAGAGGTGATAGGCACTTTAAGAAAACTTTACAGGAAACTGTAAAACGCAGTTAATGGAGCGTAACGCACGGAACACAATAGGCGTCTGTGGTAACAACACACATGTACTTTTACATAACTCAAAGGGTTCCATTCATCAATGTAATTTTACTGCGTGATGTCTAGTTCAATAATACTACAGTAATTGCAATTGTCTGTACGTGTAGTTTCTGTCTGGCTATAAAAGCTCAAGAACATTGTGCAAAGTACAATTTGGCTCGTGGCCAGCACTGTAGTCAATACTAGTGTAAGCTTTCAACAAATTTTCCCACCCTCCCATCCCGGGAACATTATTGTTTTTTGCTTCAATAAAATTGGTGCACTCTCCCATGCGGTTGTGCGGTTAAGTCTCGGAAGCGACTTCCCCCAAGATTTTGCCAGTGTTTTTTCACAAAGTTTTTTCATTTTCGACCTGCCAATACTCCGGTCTGACCCAGCAGTAGCTGTTCGTGTGATGACAGCATACGTATGGTGCTGGGTAGATAGGCGAGGCTTTTAGGTCATGCAATCTAATGGACCTGCCAATACTCTTGTTCTGTCCTGTCAGCGTGCTGCACAGGGAAGACAAGTGAGGCTAAAAATGGTCTTGCATTACTTGACCCGCCAATACTCTTTCTCGATTCAGCGTGTAGTGCTGGGGAGATAAGTGAGGCTCAAGGTCACGCAACGAAGTCGCTTGTCATGCCAACCGCAGGGAATGTGCCAATTACGCCAAACAAGATGGTCGTGTTGTTATTGTTTACTTATATTGATCTTAATTAGTCAATTCGTAATAAAATAAATGGGGAACGACATTAAACACTGTTATCCACATAGCTTGTTAGAAACAGCTTTGTAGGACGTATACTTAAGATTTTTGAATTTTTATGACGTCCTGTGCAAACCCCCAATTAGACAATGACGGTTTTGTGAAAATCACTCTATGTTTTCTAGACACTCTAGCAAATAACATTTAAATATTAGCGCTGGCCAGATTAAAATTGGTTTACACCGCGATTTTGTTAAACACCGTCTGAACTTCGTTTAAATAACCGGCCCATGATGTGTTTAGGTTGTGGCTGTTGTGATACCATATATTTGATGAAAGCAGGTCTAAGCGCCTTTCGCAGATTATTCAATTGTTTTTAGAAAAACACCGAGTTCCTCCACAGCGTGATAATCAGCGTACCTTGAATTGAGAGTAGTCCCTAGAGCTGAAGCGATTCATTCCACTAAATCCTTGACAAGGGGGGCCACCACACAGGAGTTCTACCTCTCCCTTCTGGGGCAGCGTTTGACCTCTGGAATTCTTCTTTTCTCCCTAAAGATAGAAAGGAGTTATTGCATCTTAAAACGATCCTTCTTTAGGAAAAGATTGGTCGAATCACCAGTCTAGCGATACTAGCTTTTGTGTTTAGCTTGTTATTGTATACTGTGTGGTAATGACTTAAGATTTAAAGGCAAGAAGAAATGGCTTCAATTCTGTAATTGATTTCTACAGCTTTACACCGATTAAAACTAACAGGGAAATGAATAAAATAATAAATATAAACACATGCATAAAATGCAAAAAACTACTTGACACGTATCCCATGATTTAGTATGTATCCATGACAACTACACGTGATTATCACATGACTAAACTTACATCCATGGCGAGCTTCAGCAGGTCGTTACAGTCATCAGAAAACACTGTACATCCGGGATTGTTTAGATTGAAGGCATGCGCAGCAGGCTCCTCCTTCTCTATGGCCCACAAGGTATCAGCCACGCCAGCCTGATGAAGACCCTCCGACAGACCTGGGACACAATAAGGATACAAATTCAAAGTCGAGACCTCGATTATTCCATGCAATAATTTCACACTATACAGTTGCGTTCCTTTTGACCAACCTAAATGCGGGTTCTGAGATCCAAAATTCGATTTTCCGTTCCATTTTGAACGATCGACGTCTGGAGGTGGATCGTTTAGATTGGTATACTAGAAATACGTGTCTCGCAGAACCTCGCAAAGCTCGGGGGAGGGTGCATCGCAAAATATGATAGGGAGCTTAAGCAACCTCGACAGCGACGGCAGCGAGAACGGCACAAACCAAAATGAGCGAAAACAATGCCTCTGCACGTGCGTTTTACATTTTTGTACATTTCTTTGTCGTTCCCTGCAAAACAACAACATCAAATCAAATTATAGGTTTTGTGGAGAACGTTTGAACTGGAAAGTCATCCCTTCAGATTCATCTCCTGGACAATCCAGTCACATTAGACAAACTAAACAAATTGGAACAACTGCAAAGTAGTTTAAAATAGCGCGAATTCTTTTTTCAAGTGACGTTTTCCTTGGCGTTGCCTACATCGTTGCTTAAGCTCCCTATTAGCGACGGGGGAGGGAGAGATGGAATAAACAAATTCAGCTAACGCATTGTTGTACCAAATTCAAACCTTTTGGGATTAGAACTCTTTGTTCGTCATATTTCCATATCAATGAAGCATTGACGCAATGAAGCAATGAAGCATATGGAAATACTGTGAACAAAGGATCCTATTCCCAGAAGGTTTGAATTGGGTACAACAATACGTTAGCCGAATTTGTCTATTTCTGGTTTAACTGGAGAGGTTGGGTTGCATGACCGGTTTCATATTGTGTGTTCTATTTGGCAAACTAGTTTCAGGTCAATAGCACGTGGCCGTTCAGAACCCGCGAACAAACAAACAAACAAACAAGCAAACAAACAGAGGCCCTTCACAGAGAGGCCTCAGTGGGGATGATGATGGGAACGGATCAATCTTTTTTCGGATTTTTGTTCCAGCTTACATGAAGATGCAAACAATCTGGAATGCTCAATCTAAAACTTCATGAATTGTCCAAAAGGAAGGCTACCAACAAATATTAGCATTGCCACGATGGACAAAAAAAATTTTTTAGCAGCATGCATGCAGCGTAAATTTGGAACCGATTTTCAGGATAATAACAAGTTAAAATGAAAAAAACGTACCACCACATCCTGCAAAAATGTCCAGACAGCGCAGCTTAGTGACTGCTTCATCAGCTTTACTGTTTTCCTTCAAACTTTGATCTTCTGCTTCACAGGACGCTTTTCCTTTTCCCTTGCCCTTTCCTTTTCCTTTGCCCTGGATAAAGAAAGTAAAGTAATGACATTAAGAAATAAATACAAGTTAAAGGGACCCTGTCCTGCCGAAATAACAAATTTCGCTAACCATATTTCCATGTCACACCAAATATACAACTAAATCCTTTCACCACCAGAGTCAATTATGGAGACATGTAGTGTTGTTCTAACTTTTGAGTCTGTGGATGAAATCCTATGGTGTGACCATTCAAACGAAACCTCTTCAGCAGTACTTTTGCATGGTACCATTTGTTCTAACTTTTGAGTCTGTTGATGAAATCCTATGGTGTGACCATTCAAATGAACCACTTCAGCAGTACTTTTGCATGGTACCATTTGTTCTAACTTTTGAGTCTGTTGACGAAATCCTATGGTGTGACCATTCAACTGAACCTCTTCAGCGTACTTTTGCATGGTACTATTTGTTCTAACTTTTGAGTCTGTGGACAAAATCCTATGGTGTGACCATTCAAATGAAACCTCTTCAGCAGTACTTTTACACGGTACCATTAGTTTTTCAATATTCTACAAAATGAAATTTGGAATTTTTCTTGAATTTTGTTCTTTGGCACTCTTGGGAGTTAAAGGGTTAATTGGATAAAACGATTCTATAGAACAAAACACAAGCAGTTGTTTGGAGATGTGCTGGATTGCAAGGATGAAAGTGGATTTCAGTTTATCAAATGTGATTTATTGACAGGCGCTCGAGAAATCAAAATTGCCATTCGTGTAGAATTTTTACTTTTTAAGCCGATATTTTGTCTTTTTAGTTAATAGCGGAGCTCACGCGGGCCAAAGGCCCACTGCGGAGCCCCATACTCATAGAAGAGCCATAGAACCAATGCCTGTCAATTTTCATGGTCATGGCCAGCGGAATGTTTCACGGGCGCGTCATGTGCCCGCCCGCCCGCTGCCGTACGCGTTGGGCAGGGCTAGCTCGCGGATGCGTTTACGTCGCAAAACATGCACATGACGCCCCACAACATCCGGGATCTTAGCAATTTTGAAAGCAAAGCGAGGTTGTTTTTCGCGCGGCCACACAGCCGTGAGCTCGGTAAACACTTCAGTTGGATTGCTGTGTTAGCGGAGAGTTAAAGTCGTTATTTCCCAGCAGTTTTTCGCAGTTTGCTACTCAAGACAGGGATACTAATAGCCCATTTCTGAGTTGCTCTTATCCTCCTTTTCAAACCGAGGCCAAGTGCAAAACCATTCTTATGAAAATGAGTTTTGTTTCACATGCAAATAAAACTTATATCCATATGAATGGTTTTTCACTTAGCCTCGGTTTGAAAAGGAGGCTAAGAGCAACTCGGAAATGGGCTATTAAGGGATACTCAGAAGCCGCTTTAGTGGAAAAAGAAGAACTTCCAGGGATAAAATCTTGCTTCGAGGAACTTCATACGTTTTTATCAATGCAGGAGCAATGCGGGGAGATGTTTGTTTTACGGTTTTCAGAACCAAAGAAAAGGAGATTTAAAGAATTCCGAGAAGACGAAAAACTTAAAGCTAAATGAAAATTACATTTTTCGATGCGAATTTATGTTGATATCAATCTGTGATTGACTTTTTCTTTGTGCTCTCGTTAGTTTTGGAGAATTGTTTATAAAACGTGCTTAAATTCAGTTGCATTGATTTCTTGAATTTCATTGAAGACAGCTTGGCCTCGATGCGCTATAAATGGTACGCATTTTGCTTTTAAACAGAAACTTATTGAGATTTGAATAAAATTTTTCGAAAGAAAATTGTGTTGTGCAATATTATGGGTTTGTTCATTCATTACAGATTGAAAAGCAATTTTATGTAAACAAAACAAGACTTGGATTTTAGAGTAAGCTTAACTGTTCTAACTTCACTCGCGTGGCCTTATGCAAATATGTTTGTGTATTTTTTGCAATTTTGATTTCCAAATCAGTTTCTCGGGCAATTTTTGATACGTAACAGGTGTATTTTATTCGGAAATTAGTCATACTAGTTATTCTAGACCCAGAAAAAGTTGTTTTAGTGAACTTTGTACAGTCTAAATGTACTGTGCAGACGGTTGCGTAATTTTGTTTTCGAGAATTGCTGAAACTGGGTCAAAAATGAAAAATAGCTGGGTTGTCTATCTTAACTCTTGTGCTTCGGACCTTTCACCTTAGTTAAGCTTATTTTATTTTATTATTTTTTTTTATTAACCCATTCGCTCCTACACTGGCCAAAACCGACCGTACAAGACTCCACTCGCGCGAACATTGCCTTAACTATCAGTTGTGAGCATTGACTAGAAAGTCCCTCAAATTGAGATACCCAATAAACACAAAAAAGTCAGCCATTTTTGCAGAATATCAGCGTTTGAATTTGGACAAGAACAAAATTACCGTTTTTAACGTCATAGAAAACCCGGCGTATCCAATCGAACAAAATCAAACCAAAAATCAATCGAACCCAATCGAACACCAATCGTTCGATTGGGTTCGGTAATCGAACAAAATCGAACATCTATTTTGCTGTGAGTTCGATTTTCGAACCAATCGAACACAATCGAACCAATCGAACACAATCGAACACAATCAAACTCAATCGGATTCGATTTTGTTCGGAATCCATGTCTTGATAAGTAAATCACGCAGGACTAATCATAATCAACTTTTATTGAATGGAATAAATAGAAAAACGTCCAAATATCGAACTGAATGTCAATGTTTAGTAATATATATTTTGTAGCAGAGAACACAACGACGGCAAAATAATGAAATGCACTTTCGTTTACATTTCTATATTAGAAGGAAGGATATGGTTTCTGCCCTGTTTGTCACCGTTACACTCAAACAGAAGTTGCACTATTTCATTCACTGCAACACAGGCAAGTGGTGTTCAATATGTGAAGAATCATTATTAGTAGCCAAAACGCTGCCGCCATCAGTCTGTCCAAGTCCTCGAGGGCAGCTAAAAGCGACGTTGACAGGAAAAGAGCAATTTCCAGCATGACAACAATTACATTGGAGGAAGTGCTTACTATTAACATGGATGACAAAAATGGCAAGTGATAATAATCGAACGTTCGATTGAGTTCGATGGTTGGTTGTTCGGTAATCGAACGTTCGATTTTGTTCGATTGACCAAATTTTATTGTGAGTTCGATTTCGTTCGATTACCGAACCCAATCGAACGATTGGTGTTCGATTGGGTTCGATTACCGAACGTTCGATTGGATACGCCGGGAGAAAAGCAACAAAAATCACGTTTTTGCCTTCCGTTTTTTTTAATTGAAATCATCGTTGCAAACCCAAAAGTTAACATTCACAGCAAAATTCAGTCCTAGTCCTACCTTAGAAGTGATTTTTTTTGCTCTTATTCGTTGCCCGGGCCGAGCTACAGCCTCTCGTTCTAGTGCATCCTGGCCTTGCCTCGATTTTCAACATCGCGACCGCACTGCATGCTGGGAAATGGCGAGAATTTTTGACAGGGTTCGGTCCTTCCCCCACATACTTCATATTTATACTAACTCCACAGCCACCGAGATGATTTACACAATGGTTAGGAATAATTTCCAAGAAGCAGACGATTGACTTTGAATCCTACTAATCCGAGCAATTTTCAACGCTTTTTCCATAATTTCAAAATCGCACATTTTGAGGCCACCTTCTTTTCTTTCTGCGATAAGAGAACTTTTTTTAATTTTTGCGGGTTTGCCGTCCCAAATGAAACTGAAAATAATTTTATTTATTTGTTGTATATAATGTTTGGGTACATTTAAAACGGAAGTGTTAAAAGTCAGTTTAGAGAGCCCTAATGTTTTTACGATATTGATTTTTCCGTACAACGTAAGTTTTCTTTTTTGCCAGGTATTTAAAGTTTTCTCTAAATCTCGAATTTTGGTTCCAAAGTTGAGTTCTTCCGCATCTGTTTGATTTTGTGAGAAAAATATTCCGAGAGATAGTATCGGTTCTTTTGGCCATTTGAAACCAAAAGGAGTGTCTTGATTGTTTTTCCATTGTCCTAGCCACATTGCTTCAGTTTTAGCAGTGTTTATTTCCAACCCAGAGAGAGAGAGTTGAAATCATTTAGAAATTTAAGTAGTTCGGAAACGGATTCTTGGTCGCAGACAAAGACAGTAGTGTCATCAGCGTATTGTGATACTTTTATTTCTTGATTGTCTACTTGGATGCCATTTATAGATCTATTGCTTTTTAAGGCTCTCGCTAGAAGCAATCCCCAGGACAAATAAGAGACCCGATAAAGGGCAACCTTGTCGAACACCTCGTTGCAAATAGAAGTCATACACCATAAATTACAGTTTGAACTGTAATAGCACGAATGTGGTTTATCTGCTTACTTGTAAAACATGTGGCAAGCAATATGTGGGTTCGACTTCGACCAAATTTCGACTCAGATTTAACAACCACCGTAGTCGACTGAATTTGCATGGTAGAATGACGCCCGAAGAGAGGCTAGACGATGAGATCTTATACAGGCATTTTTTTAGTGCGGGTCATGGGGGTCTGGAGGATATGTCAGTTCAGTTAATAGACAGAGTGGACAGAACGGAAAATCTGACGGATAAGGAGGGTCAATGGGCTTACAAACTGAAGACACTCAGACCCCACGGTCTAAATGAGAGCGATTTTTTTTATAGCCAAAATCGGGGACTTCGCGCGCAAAAATAGCAGTTTTACCAGCATTACTAAATTTATTTTGCGTTGTTTTCCTAACTGATATGTCTTGTCAGTAACTGTGCTCACACTGTGGGTGGCTCCTCCTAAAATGTTCTGCAATTGGTATAGGATTTAATGGAGCCGAAACCAATTGTGGAATTGCACGCATTTTGGGCATCTTACTGATGAACAGTTACGAAATTCAGATATATTTAGTAGCCACATTTATTTGCGGTCTGTCCCCTTTGAATTTGTATTTAGCTGTTGTAGCGCGCGCATTTTAAAAATTTTTTTGATTAGCGCGCACATATAACGGTTGTAACGGTTTTTATCACGTGTAATGCCTTGTCAGCCATTCACCCTGATGAAGGCAGCTGTACGCTGCCGAAATATAGGTGTTTTAAGAAAAAAGTGTTTTCTCTTGTGTTAGAGTATAATTTACCGAGAAATTTCCAATCGTGGAACTTTTTCACATGCTTGTGCTAAGTTATATATATATATATATTATTTCTTTGCTTCTATCACTTTTGGCGAGTTTTCCTTCATATTTCAAGGCAATAAAGGAAGTTTAAGGACTGGTGTTTCCCTCCAGTTTCCATGCAGCCACACGGACCATTTTTGAGCGGCCGTTTAACTAACTTTCCTTTATTGAATGAGTATGAAACTTACACAAAATATTGTACAAAGTTTGAAGTTTACAAGATTGTAACAATTTTGTAAATCGCATTTAAAACTGCGGAGATAAACGAGAAACATTGAAATCACTTGAGTCTAAATTCCGAGCGATTGCGATGGCATCTAGAAAAATCAAACCTATTACGATAAACTATGACATATGGCAAACAAAATATCTAAAAATTAGAAACTTTTGTTAAGCCGATTTTGAGTAAATCAGAAAAATATTTCGAACTTGTGATTTTGCATGTGTATGAGCACATCCATAAGTTCCTCAATTAAGCTTATAAAAGATTAATTTCTCAATCTCAAATTTACGCCAAAATGTGTGTTTAGTGTATGAGATGAAACTATGAAAGTTTGAAAACGTTTCTCGTTTTAGTTTTCGAGATTCGATTTTCTATAGGAAACCATAGTTTTTTGACTGAGTCCTTGATATTGTAGTTTTAGCGCTTTTCTACATATTTCAAAAACCGCGAGATAGATTTCTTTTAGACTTTTATGGTCGTTTCTTTATAATATGAACAACATTTTCTCGAAGTTTCATCTTGATTGAAACATTGTAACATGGTCAAATAAAATAATAAAGTTCACCTAAAACGCGATTGAGACTTTGTGTTTTGATTGCACGGTTGAAGGCGCACGGAGACGCTTTAATTAATTCAGGTGAAGCGTAACGCATTTCTGCGTGACCATCATGTTTTGCGGAGTAACGTTAGGGGCTGTGTTCCACGTTATTTTAATCATTCTCAAGAATTTCAGTAGGACGTTTATTTCAAAGCAGGTTTTTTATTCGCATTTGATGTGCATTGGACACTTCGGCATTTTGAATTGAAGGGAAAAGAAAGAAGTCAACGCGATTTGCATAATTCTCAACACGCAGAAATACGTTACACTTCACCTGAATTAATTAACGCGTCTTTGTGCGCCTTCAACCGTGCAATCAAAGCACAAAGTCTCAATCGCGTTTGAGGTGAACTTTATTATTTTACTTGACCATGTTACAATGTTTCAATCAAGATGAAACTTAGAGACAATGTTGTTCATATTATAAAGAAACGACCATAAAAGTTTTAAAAAAATCTATCTCGCGGTTTTTGAAATATGTAGAAAAGTGCTAAAACTACAATATCAAGGACTCCAATAGAAAATCGAATCTCCAAAACTAAAACGAGAAACACTTTCAAACTTTCACAGTTTCATCTCATACACTAAATACACATTTTGGCATAAATTTGAGATTGAAAAATTAATTGAGGAACTTATGGATGTGCTCATACTCATGCAAAATCACAAGTTCGAAATGTTTTTCTGATTTACTCAAAATCGGCTTGACAAAAGTTTCTAATTTTTAGATATTTTGTTTGCCATACGTCATAGTTTATCGTAATAGTTTTGATTTTTCTAGATGCCATCGCAATCGCTCGGAATTTAGACTCAAGTGATTTCAATGTTTCTCGTTTATCTCCGCAATTTTAAATGCGATTTGCAAAATTGTTACACTTTTATAAACTTCAAACTATGTACAATATTTTGTGTAAGTTTCATACTCATACAATAAAGGAAAGTTAGTTAAACGGCCGCTCAAAAATGTTAGGTGCGGCTACACGGAAACTGGAGGGAAACTCCTTAAAGCAAGCTCCTGCCTATAATCATGAAAACACGATATGTCAGCCATGACAGTGTTCCTTTAATTGAAATTGGAAAAGCCACAAAACTTTTGAAACCACAAGTGTATGGCGAAATGTTGAAATCACGGAATTTCTTGTTTAATTTTTGAAAATGTGTAAATTTTCCAGACAAAAAACCCCACATTTTTCCGGCCTTTTCGTCACGTGGCTACTTTAACTACTTCACAAAGCAACAACCAATCTTGTTCCCAGGATCCTCTTTAATCATTTTGACCACTTTGGCAGTGAGAGTAAGTAAAAGAGATTTTTTTTAAGCAGGAAAACCAACCTTTCCTTTCATTGCAGCATTACGCGCCTCCATCGGAGGTTCCTCGAACTCTTTTGTTTCACTGTTGTACGCCTGCAGAAAAAGAAAAAGAAAACTATTTTTATCCGCCATTTTTTCATCTCCTACTTCCCCTCTCTTCTCAGTTTTAAGTTGCTGATTACAGTGTTGCAAGAAAATAAATCCGCTGGCATGACCATCTCCACTTTAAAATTCGATTACATGACAATTTAACCATAACTGAACTCACTTTTAGTAAAGTTATTTTACATAAAATTTAAATTACATTCAATTTTACCATCAATTACCATCTAAATAAATGTACGCAGTTGTTTCTCCAAAAACTGATCATAACACTACTTGCAGATAAGCCTGTTCCAGGCGCTCAGATAGTGGGTAGCGACGCGAAGGAAACGTTGCGAGCGGAGAAACAGGCGAGGAAACTGGGGATAGAGGGCCTCGCTCTCTTTTGGCCTAGTTTTCCTCCGTCAGCACTCGTAATATTTCTCCTTTGTACGCCGCCTATTCTTCGCTCCCCACTATCTGGACACCTGTAACACGCTACCCACTATCTGGACACCTGTAACAGGCTACCCACTATCTGAACAACTGTAACAGGCTACCCACTATCTGGACACCTGTAACACGCTACCCACTATCTGGACACCTGTAACAGGCTACCCACTATCTGAACAACTGTAACAGGCTACCCACTATCTGAACAACTGTAACAGGCTACCCACTATCTGAACACCTGTAACAGGCTACCCACTATCTGAATGCCTGTAACAGGCTACCCACTATCTGAACACCTGTAACAGGCTACCCATTATCTGAACAACTGTAACAGGCTACCCACTATCTGAACGCCTGTAACAGGCTACCCACTATCTGAACGCCTGTAACAGGCTACCCATTATCTGAACATCTGTAACGGGCTACTTGCTGATTTGCACGTTCGGCACTTCTTCAGTGAGCCTTTTAGCGAGCCCGGTTTTCGTTGCGGAGAAACACTAGCGTACTAAACGGCGGGAAATCGAGGCTGGCAATTCTCTGAGAAGGTAAATGCACATGACCAAAGCCTTTTAGCGAGCCCGATTTTTCGTTGCGGAGAAACACTAGCGTATGACCAAAGCTGGAAGAAAAGAATCACCTCTAAGAAGTAAAAGTTGTTGACCCCTCTCGCAGTGTATTCCTCGACCGAACAGTTGAGGTCCTCTCCACATGTGACCATACACACGCCTAACGCTGCATCAATGGAAACAGTGGCCTCTGAAGAAAGCAACAATTATACAAGAAAGAAGTATGAATCAAACAAACACTCTGGTTTATTCTGATAAGCTATTTGTTAAGCGAATGATACACGTTCAACATTTATTGCTCTACAAACCGACCGGCCGACCGAGTGCAAGATAAAAAACACCTAAGTTCTGTTTCGTACTGTATATAAATTCATGATTGGTAAAAGACAAGAGCAGTTTCCCCATACGAGTCAATCTTTATGATTTGGATCTATTGAGCCATGATGTGTTTTCTTACCTTCTTTGCTCCAATACAACAAATTAAGATCTGCCTGATGACCACATGTAGAACCTTTGTGAGTGTTCTCTGGCCTAGAAAGAAAGTTTCACTTTTTTATAATACAATGTCTAACTGACGTTAGATGCTGGTATATCTATCCAGTAAATGTGTTGGTATTTTAAACTGCCACGCTGCAGTAGTTCAGGCGTCATCAGTCATTAATCACATATTTAAGAACCTTGGTCAAACGAGGGCATTGAGGCGATATGATTTTAGGAAAGGGGACAAGAGGTGGCGAGAGCTGCTTAAAGTTCAGTTGATGACAGATCGTAATCAAAGGCTCCTGTGAGCCAAATGCTCTATACATCGCTGGCTCATATTTGAGCGACCCTTCCTTACATAAAGGTGTCAAAATGCAGTCAAATATAAATATTGAATTTAGACATGTGCTTAGTCGATTTGGTTGAGGAGACACTCGAGTTCAAGGAAGTTAACATTTTCGATAAGATTGCCAAATTTATCTTTTCAACTCGTAACGCAATGTACGGTATGTTAAAATTATAAACACGGCTCTCCTATTTCAAACAATGCGTATCTGTGTCACACTAAGACATGAAATACATAAATGTGGTTTATTCATCAAAGGACTCCAAATGCGAAACATCTCTAAGCTTATCGTTGTTCACATTCGTTTACAATAAATTAGTTATTGTTATCGCTGGATTCACATTGATTTTGTTACTCAATGCATTCGTCACAAAACTAATTTAAAACATTACGTGACAAAAAGTTCACAGCCGAGCGATGGAGTGAGTGAGTGAGTGAGTGAGTGAGTGAAAATTTGCATATCTGCCGCCGTCATTGATAACCCGTTCATTACGCTTCGCGTATTCACAAGTTAAAAATGGCTAACAAACGAGAACGAGAGCTTGAATTCTTCCGGCTAGCCTACAACCCAATCGGCTTTAGGGTCCGTCACGCATTCCTCCCTCACAATGGATTGCGCGACGAGCCCTTAGTACGTCTGCGCTGGACGCTACAAGTCTTCATGATTAGCTGTTAATTTTTTTTTTTTACCTGTAGAATTTACTGACAGTTAGCATGATGTCCAGTTCCTCTGTTAACTTTCCTGAACTTGACTTTGTGAAGACCTTAAGAATTCGACCTGAACAGATAAAAAATTAAAGCAATTTTAAAGGCTCCCGTGAGTCAACTCTATATTGCTTAGTTATTTACAGTTATTTACATTTACTTTGTCACTTCAGTTTATGCTGTCATAGTATCATATTTACTCCCCCGCCCCCTTTCAAATTTAAATTGTAACGTTTTTGCCTTACGAGTTATCATCTGTAAGACCCTGAAGAAGAAAGGCTGTGCCTTTCGAAATATTGGATATTTTACAAATATAGTCGTTGCCGTACCGTTTATCAGCCTTTTATGAAATCGTTTCAATATTAACAGCTGATCGACCGATCGAGTGAAATTTTGTCCACTGTTATAACTCGTTTAACGTATCATGTATTCACAAGTTAAAAAAAGGATGTTGAAAGAAAGAAAATCCCAGGGGATAGTGAAAGCAAGCTGACTGCTAGCAAAAAGATTTGCTGGCGCATATTAACTGCAACAACTTCAAAGGGCTTTGTATTGCTAAACTTTGCGATTGCCTAAAAAAAACTCGCCCCATTTTCTCAGCAAATCAGAGGTAAAACCAAAACCAATGGTGTTAGCTTGCGCACTTTCCCGTGCTTAGCACTGGCTACATGTATTTCTTTCGAGATCTCATTGGTTCATCGAATTATCTGTGTCTTTTGTGATTGGCTTGAGTTTGTGGTTTTGTGGCACCCTTATTTGAAAACCGCTGTCTTCAGTTGCAGTTGATCTTTACTAAGAAAAGCGTGCTCAGTGACGGTTTACCTATCTTGAATGGTTGTGGTACATCATAGTTGCTGCCCTTCACATACTCATTGGGCTTTCTGTAGTATTCTGGATATTTCTCCTCATCCACCTGTGGAATTTAAAGTTAAAATGATAAGTAATTAAAATAATAATAAAAACAATTGTGTCATGCAATAAAGAATGAATCCAAATTAGTGAGAAAGAAATATTACGTCCTGGAAAAATGGAAATGCAACTGATTCAGCTAAAGTTTTGGAAAAGCCAACTTGTGTTCACACTTCTGTTGGGTGGCCAACAGGGCTTGTGAGTTGGTAAGTTTTAAAAAGGTTCCTTCAATGCAGCCTCGTGCACCAAATCAAACAACAATGCTGAGAGCAACTTGCGTCAGCTTGTGGGGGAATTTGCGCTCAATCAAAGTGGAAATGAACGTAAGTAATCCCAAGTTAACAAAGCTATGCAACAAGTGGTCAAATAGAATCGCAAGTCTACGGAAGTCCCAGCTTGAGTCCTTTGGGTCCAGGATTGGTCTGGGTATAGATAGGAGATCCTGAAATCAATGAAAAAAGCGAACATCAAACTCTTTACCATATCATCTTTCTTGAAGCCCTTCTTTGTCTCTTTAGGTTTAACACTGCAAAAGAGAAAACAAAAAGTTCAATTTAAATACAGTGCAATTGTCACCTCCATAGCGAGAGTAGGTAATAGATTTCCTTACTTGAATGAAAATGCCTCTGGTGCAAGAAAAACACAGTCTCCCAGCTTGTATTGAACGCCATTCTTTGCGCATGACCTAATGGATAAGCACAACTTATTTAAGTGACATTTACTATAACTACCAGAGTTCTTCAGTTTTTTCGTTTTGTTAATAATATAATTAGGGCTTTTGTTGTTTTTAAAACTCCACCAGGATTACAGAATTTAAATAAGAAAGGAAAAACAAAATGAATTCTGGCAGTTTTGGTAAAATGACGTCATCATGAAAACAGCCTATTTGAGTGAAGAAAGTTAATTCGCGTTCGCCTTGGTTTTGCATTACAAAGCTTTGCGATTGGTTAAAAAATCCCACCACTTCCTCTTCCAGTCTGACGCAAGATTATAACTAATCGTGACATGCTCACACGTGTTTTCCGGCGCTTGTCGCCGACCACATTTGCTTGGTTTGATTCATTGAATTGTCTGTGTCTGTTGTGATTGGCCAGGATAATTAACTAGAACATTCGTTAACACAAAACGTTTTGGGATTCCAGTCCACTGACGGTTTAAGCCACCAAGATTCTACTGTACTGAAATAAATAAAGTTTATATTGTAGTATAACGGTTGAAAATCATGCCACTTTTTCCAAAGAGAGGAACATATCATTACAAGAAAATATCAGTGTCGAAAGAAATTTCGCAGTTGTTTTCGTTTTGCATTGCCACGCTTTGTGATTGGCTAAAAAATCTTGCGCCACTTTCTCAACCAATCAGAAGTAAAACTATAAAGAACAATCGTGACTTGTTCGCACGCGTTTTCCTGCGCTTGGCGCCGGCTACCTGAATTTGCTTCAAGTTCTGATTGGTTCATTTGATTGTCTGCGGCTGTTGTGATTGGCTGGAGCGATTACTTTGGTTTTTGTTTTAGTTTTCACACTGAAAACTGCTCTAAGGGAAGTTTGAAACTAACTTGTAATATGTCTTAGAGGAAGACTTTGTGTCCGCTTCCAATGGCTCTCCAACAGACGGGGTTTCCAGCTGTAAAATAAACACAGCGATAAATAACAAGGTGTGCCTTAACAACTCAAAATTTGCATGCACAAACAACTCAAACTAAGGCATTTAGGATATCATTTTCGTTACAAATTGCAACAGATCAATGTGCTGGCCATCTTCTTTAAGCTTTATACACTTAACATTTGATCAAAGTTCCTAAACAAGGAGTAAGTTAAGGTTACAGTGTGCCTTCAGATCAAAAATTTATCGAAAAATTTTTTTTGGCGTCAAAATAAAGTTTACAGAATGAACTTTCATTCAAAATTATCGAAAAATAGTGAAAATTGACGGAGAAATGACGGTATAACTTTTGTGGGCGGAGTTTGTTTATTAAGCGATATGTTTTTTTAAGCGCCGTTTTCTCAAAGTTAATTTTTCGCTTGTTGGGGACACTTTAAAGAGCTACAACTCAAAGGACATTTGTTCGATTTTCCTTAAATTTGGACAGAAGCTAGGCTAACATATAATCAACAAAAACGTGTCGGCGAATTTCTTAATTCCGAAAACTTTTTCGTCAAGAGGCATTTCCGTGCGATCATTCCAATTTTTTTCTCCCCTTTTCGAAAATATTCTGTAACTTTTCACGTGAATTGAATATGGGAAATCGCCGACACGTTTTTTTAGCGCTTCGTGTCCGGAAACCCGAGAACAAATCAAATTAGCAAAATACAATAATCGCTTTGAGTTATAGCGTTTTAAAGCTGATTCGGACGTTCGAATTTAGACGTCGTAAAAAATTCGACAATTCATTTTATTACCAAATGGTTTCCATATTTAGATAGCCAGCTCTATAAGCTTTAATTTGATATCTGGGTTTAGGTATATTAAGTGTACTCTTAAGACGCTAGAGCTGTTATAGTGGAGACACCCCCGAAGGTACACTGTAACCTTAAGACTAGCTTAGTTCTTAGCTCAGTGATCGTTTCCGTGAACATTCGCAAGATGTTGAAAGAAATAACAGACACTTCAATTTTCCTAACTTTCCGAAATCAGGGTAACATGGAAAGCCGTAAAATCTTGGAAAAAAAATCAACTTTGAATTCTGCACTCTTAATCCCCAAGAAAACGTCTCTCAAATTTATTCATGCTTTTTTACATTACCATGAAACCTAAACCTTAACACTTAACGTAAGTTTTTCGTTTAATCGCGTTCGAAGAAGGCAATTCTAATTTCGTGTTGGTTGTCCTGTGGTTTACGTGCAGTAAAATTTGAGATGTTTTGGTGTCCAGTCTTCCAAATGGACGCCCCTATTGCTTTTTTTCAGGGGCTCATTTCCACCGAAAATTCCTTCGAACGCGTCTCCATAATCTCCGATTACTGCTAGTATATAAATCATAAACTATACACGATCTTTTGATATACTATAACGAAGGACTAGCGCTCGAAACGTCAGCATTTGGATATCTTGAAGTTGGCCGATTTACTTCATGAACTTGTGGAATTCACTAAAAAACATAGGCTGCCGTCGCATTTGACAAATAAAGTCTGGTGTTTACATCAAATTCTTGTGTTTTGAATTCTTATGGGAATAAGTGACAGTGTCCCGGCTGAAATATCATGCTTTCAAGCTTACTTTATTATCTGGAAATTGGAAGAAACCATTGTCAAAAGTAATTGAAGCAAAGAAATATGAACAAAACAGACAAAATAATGGCCAGAAAAGACAAAATTTCAGAAGAATGGCAAGTTTGATTTCAGGACCGCCTGTCAATAAATCAAATTTCATGAACTGTAATCCATTTCAATCCTTGCAATCCTGCACTTTATCTCCAAACTACTGCAGCTTTTGTTTTGCTCTATAGAAACTTTTTATCCTTTTAAATTGAATATTTGGTGGCATTTGGCGATATAGCGTGGAAATAAGATGAGCGAAATTTTGCTATTTCGACAAGACAGTTTTCCTTTAACACCTAAGCAAGAGCAAAGAAAAAAACAATAGAATTTGATGTTAACATAAGTATCAACTCTTCAGTGCAACTACAGCCATAGATGCACCCATATTGTAATCCAATCCACGCACCTGTTCTTCAGCTTCTTTGCGTACACAACTCTCGCAGTATTTATAGCTTTCTGTTTTATCCACAGTTGATGTGTACTCTGGAGGGGGATCTGTAAACCTGCCATGATCAGGATCATACCTAGAAACACACACAAACCAAATGGGTAAATTATAGACTGCACACTGAATGTGTGATAATGCAAAAAAATAGTGTTACAAATTACGGGACAAAATTTCAAATATTTCAAAATGGAACGCGTTTAAAAAAACAAATACAGTACCAGACAGACGAACTGCCCAAAACTTTTCATTTGAATTGTCACCCCGGTGACACGTAACCCTAACCCAGGAGCTTGATCTTACACCGAACACAAAGCAGAGAAGAACAGAACTGAGCAGACACGGCACGGCGCAGCACGGCAGAGGAGAGCAAAGCAACCACATTGCTTGAAAAAAAAAACCAACAACATCTAAACCCATAATACACACATCTGTAAACATACCATTTCTGATAGAAAAAGTGGTTTCCATCATCCTCCTCCATTGAGGTATCGGCCTCCAGTTCATCAAGTCCTCCTTTCATGAACCAATCAGCATCTGGTTTCTTGTAAGTCACCTGTTGGAACCCATGACACGTAAGTATAGAAACAGAAGCTTTGTATTTCTATGCTTTCACATGAAACTTTGAGAAATCTTTAGCTAGTGTCATAATTGGAGAACTTGCAGGTTTTGTAGGGAGGGAATATATCATAGTTAAACCTGGAAAACGGGGCAACTTTTATAACAAACTGTGGTGCTGCAACAGTGGGTAAGTGATACACTAGGATTAGGAACTAACTGAGTTATTGAAGAAGATTGGCTTCCATCAAAAGTTAAAACATGTACAGTAAGGAAAGAGTGATAGGAACGGCCAGCCTAAGACAATGGGGGCGAGAGAAAAGTTGGGGGGGAGGGGATGCTTCAAGGTGGAAGAAATACAAAATAATTTCCATGTTTGTGGCTGAAACCATGACTTGATGTCCACTTAGGAGGTGTGTCTACCTATGAGTGGTGTCCATAGGTGAACGTATGATTGTATTGAGATTTCAGCAGTGCCTATCACCCACTCTACCTTCCATATGCAATGAACAAAAGGCATGTTTACTTACAGTGCATTTCTGTACAATTGAACCAAGAGGGTTCTTATCGCATTCATCCACCAGAAACAACTCAGTGACGTCACTTGTTTCACCCAGAAGTGTCTCTGAGCCACGGCTATAAAAAGAACAGTTGAGTGTTACCATCAAAGCAATTAAAGACTTAGCAAACTATCATAGAACGGTTTTCAATTGAGTGTCAAAAGTAATTTAGCATTTGCTTGGTTTTGCATTGCTTTGCTTTGTGTTTATCATGCCACGTTCTTAACCAATCAGAAGTAAAATCAAAACCAACTGTGATTTGCTCGCATGCATTTTCCTGCACTTATTTGCATTTTACTGCGCTTAGAGGGGGCAACATGTATTGCTTGGGGCTCTGATTGGTTCATTGGATTGTTTACATCTGTTGTAATTGGCCAGAGGGATTACGTACTATTCCCATCACATCACATTACCGAAAGAGCCTTATTTTATTTTGCAACTGACTTGAAACTAAAGCATGCAATGAATAAAGCTACACACATGGACTTCCATAGTAAGTTTCAATTCAATCAAATCTATGTTGAGACAACTGACCAGTATAAAACTATTTCATGGTACAGTTAGTAAAATAATTGTTTTATGTATGACAACCAATTAAAGCTTCAGATTTTCCTGGACTTTTTTTTTTGTAACTACAGGTGTGCATTACCAGTGACAATAATGACAAAATCATTTTTCTTATTCTGTACCTCATCCATCTGGAGTGAAACATCTTGTCGCCATTAGTTCCCTCCCACATGTAGCGCACACATGCAATGTACAGGGGAACGTGAGGGTCATCTGGACACACCTTCACAAAGTCTCCAACATGTATCTGGTCAAATGCAAGATTTTCATTAGCTACATGTACTTGCCAGCAATGACTATAGATACCAGGGCCACTTTGGGGAAGCAGTAGGGTGCCAAGAATTATGTTAGCGATGTGGCTTTTAATGGTTTTCCCTATGGCCACGTTGAGGTCAGAACAATGAAATTTCCATCTTTTCTTTTTGACCACCAATGTAGCTGCTGCAGTGCAAACAACCTGCAGTGGGTCAAGAGATCATCCACAGTATATTTTTGTTAAGATTAGGGAAAAGGAAGTGAATGGAAAATGTCAACTGAAAACATACCTCTTCTTTGTTGATAAGAACCGATGAGTAGTACTTTTTCTTTCCACTGACTTTGACAGCATCTCCTATCCATTGAACCTTGGTCTATAAGGTAACACATAAACTGTAAGTGATTGTCTTGAGACATAGTGAAACAGAGAATGAAAAGCTATAAGCAACTACTACTCTCCATATAGGTTCTCTAATTTCTGTTTTTTTTTTTTATGCAAATGTCTACACATTTATCTCATTCCTCTGTCATTTTTATGTAAATGCATGCAAATGAATGTAAATTTATGCAAAGTTCTTCATCTTTCATTTTTGTGTGGCTTCAGCTCACTGAACCAACATGTTGTCTGCATATGTTGTACTTGTGAATGTGTTAGTGACATCTTTCAATAGATGTACAGGTGTACCATGTACCAGTATGCTGAGTAGATATCATCACTCAGAAAGCCCCAGGTTCAAAATGCAGTTGGGTTTTTTTAATTTGCTTTTTCTTTGACCACCTATTTGTTCATTTAAATGTCCTGTTGCTTTCATCAATAGTACTTATTGACAGTTCATCCATTATGTCATTGAAAAAATAAATAGAGTAAATTTTGTTTGTTGGTTCTTTGCAAACTCACCTGAACCACTTTCTGAGATTTTGCTGTCTTGTGTGTTGCTGAATTCTTCTTTACTTTATCTTTTTTGGGGCTCTAATAAAAAGACAAAATGGAGAAAGTGGAATGAAGTTCCATTTGAACAACAACTCATAGACCGCTGGCTGCCCCTTTTCAGTCAGTTGAGTGGATGAGCTGCAGCGACAAGCCTCTTCCCCAGCGCCCCTTGGCTCGCATTACTTTCACTTGGTTGATCGCTGATCATGTGATTTGTCCATCCACTCAATTTACCAGAGAGGGACTGCTAGTAGTGTAAACAACTCAAACTTATGTTCCAACCTTCTAAACCTTGTAGTATTGAATATATCTCTAGATAAGTAACTGGAACCTGACTTGATACAATGTATATTATTTACCGCATTCTCAATGTATGCACTTTCTTCAGCTACGTCTTCATCTTCTTCCGCTTCTTGCACAGCCATGTAAGGACATCTGAAAAGTGAAGCATTTTAGTTTTAAATTCAACATAAATATCACCCTATATAATGTATGCTCCCAATAATAGGCCATTTTCATGATGGCATCATTTACAGTCCTTAAATTGTTTTTTTGTTTTTTTTTTTGTTTTGTGTTCTCCCATTAGTTAGGGCTCTTGTTATTTAAGCTCCACTGGGACTACAAAATTGAAATAAGAATGACAAAATTGAAATAAAAATTGAGAGCTATCTCGTGAATACGAAACAACGTAAGGTTAAAGTGCCTATAACCCTTACATACACATTTTCAGAACCAACTCTACACACATGGAGTAGTTAAGTGATGAAATATTTCTTGTTTTGAATGTCGCATTATTGGGTTATAGAGATTTGACTTTGCAAAATGCTAATTAGATGACGTCAACCTGGGACTTTGCCATTATTTCTACGCCAATTTACAATGTGCAGTTTACAGCTTGAGGATAATTAATTTAATGAATACTAAAAATAAACTGTGGATAGTCAATTGATTCATAAACAATATTACTTGGAGGTGAAAACAAGTAGTTGTATAATAAATGATTCCTGGGTTGACTTAACACAAACCTTCTTTCTTCACAGCACTGCTTCTTTCTGCCAGTGCCACCAAACTTTACCATATCTCTACACGATTTACACTTGCCGCAGTCTGGTTGCTGGCAGACTTCACACACTCCACATCGCTTTTTGCGTGGGGCACTTGTTTCTTTACCATCAATTTGATCTTTGAAGAAAATGTCAAATATGTACTGTACTAGCGGAGTGGTGGTGGCCTGAAATAAAACAACATCAACAAATAAACATAAACTTACCCTAATTAGGCTAATATGGGTATATTTTACAGTAGGTAGCCCAAAGTAGCATTGCAGAGTTTCTGAGTGAGTTGTTGTTTGTTATGTAAATTAAAATGGCTTATTGATTTAGGGACACTTTACCCACCAGTCATTTTTGCTGGACAATTTGCCGATAATTTTATTAAAATAAATGTCACTAAAATTTAACTTTAAAAGTTCATCCCCCCATTGATCTATACAATGTTGAAGTCCATGAATTGAACTAAATGTCGGATGCTTGTCTTACTCTTGAATAGTAACATTGCTCAAAGAGGAAGGGATCTTACGTAAAAGTAATGTTTTTTTTGTCAAAAAGTGTGAAATGTCCCAAACCAATTAGCCACACAAATTCATCCAAAATTTATGTACATTTATATCACGTTCATTTTATGCCATATTGCTTTTTTTAGTCCAACAAAACACTGTGTTAAACCTGCAGAAGAAAAACAGCAAAATCCTGTGGTTATACATGCAGACCTCACAGTTATGAACTAGTTTAACACCTACACTCCAGGCATTTGCAAATACAGTGAAGGCTCTGAATTCTCTTTTGATAATGCTGGAGAAAACAAAAAAAAAACTCACTTTTGATGGACCTGCCTTCTTTTTATCCAGCTTCACTTTAACACCTCTTGCAGCTCGCCTGGATGATTTGAAAAAAAAAGCACTTTATGGTACACTGTTTGATTTTAATAATTCTGTTACTTGCACAGATTACATAGCTCTAAGTTAGTTTAAATAAAATTATTTCAGAATTCTTATTGGGAAATGTTTCTTATAGAGGGAGGAAAACTGGAGAACCTGCAGAAACACCCTCAACAAACTCAACCCACATGTACATGTAATGGCGGGTCTGGGATTCAAACCTGGGCAACACTGGTCGGAGGTGAGTGGTCTCACCACTGCACCATCCCTTACCTCCTCCAAAGTCATCATCATCCATCTCGTTTATTGGAGTTTTGGGCTGCACTCTAAAGAACAAGAGGTGTAATTCTCTAGAAACAAATACATAAAGTTCTCCACAAGGTTTGGAATGTGAGAGTGGCTTGGGTCATAACTTTCCCCAGAAAAAGAGTATGTTAAATTACTGGTACAGAAGTGTATGTGTAAAGTATTAATGGTTTGTGAAAAATACTGATGTAAAACCTTTTGCCAAGTGAAACTCCAGCAAGCTCGATGAGATCTCTCATACAGGGTGACACTAGCAGCGGGTGCTCATCGTCATCAGCAGCCTGGTCATAGCTTTCCACCTGCAGCACAGTGAGTTCAAAGCATTATTTACAAGGAAGCTTTTAATGAACAGGGCTGTTCCCCTCTATTACATCAAACTGTTAGTTGTTGTTTACTATCCATCTTGACATTGTATTTTGGTTGCAATTTATAATTACACAACATATGAGAAAATAAAAATAATAATGTGGACCATTGACATGAACAAGCCATTTGATTACTTTACCTGTTCAACAAGAAACTGTGCATGGTGTAACAGGGTATCTTCTGTGAAAGTGGAACAGTTTACTGGTGGCACAGATGTCTGCAATAACAAAGAGGCAAAATAAAAGAAGGAAGGGGTTATTAATGTGAGACTTTCAACTGAAGAAGTAAATATTAGCGGAGCACTTGCCAGGCCGAAGGCCTGGCTGCGCAGCTCCATACTCATAGAACCTATGCCGTCATTTTTCATGGTCATGGCTAGCGAAATGTTTCGCGGGCGCATGTGCCCGCCCGCCCGCCCGCCGTGTGGGAACAACATCCGGGATCTTGAAAGCAAGGCTTTGTTTTTCGCACAGCCACACAGCCGTGAGCTCGGTAAACACTTTAGTTGTTTTGTTGTGTCTAGCGGAGAATTAAAGTCGTTATTTTCCTGCATTTTTTTCGCGGTTTGCTACTCAAGACAGGGATGCTAATTAAGGTATACTCAGAAGCCGCTTTAGTGGAAAAAGACGAGCTTTCAGGGATAAAATCTTGCTTCGAGGAACTTCATGTATTACCTTTTTATCAATGCGGGAAATGTTTGTTTTCTACGGATTTCAGAACCAGAAGCGGAGATTTGAATTTCCAAGCAAGTGATGGACTTAAAGGTAAAACAGATTACAGTTTTCGATGAGAATTTATGTTGATATCAATCTGTGAGTGACTTTTTATTAGTGTATTGTTAGTTTTGGAGAATTGATTTTAAAACGTGCTTAAATTCAGTTGTATCGATCTCTTGAATTTCATCGAAGAAAGCTTGAACTCGATGAGCTATAATTAAATGGTACGCGTTTTGCTTTTAAACGTAAACTAATGGAGATTTGAATAAATTTTTTCGAAAGAAGATTGTGTTGTCCATTTTTATGTGTTTGTTCATTCATTAGATAGATTGAAAAGCGATTTTATGTAAACAAAACAAGACTTTGATTTTATAGTACAGTTCTATCTTCACTCGCATCGCCTTATGCAAATATGTTTGTGTATTTTTGCAATTTTTGATTTTCAAATCAGTTTCTCGGGCAATTTTTGACAAACATAAACTGTATTTTATTCGGAAACTAGTGGTACTAGTTATTCTAGACAGAGAAAAGTTGTTTTTGTGAACTTTTGTACGGTCTATAAAAATGTACTGTGCAGACTGTTGCGTAATACTGTTTTTGAGAATTGCTAAAATTGAAAATAGCCCGTTCGTCAATCTTAATTTTTGTGCTTCCAACCTTTCACCTTAGTTAAGTTTCACCTTAGTTAAGCTTGTTCAAAGTGCGACGCTGTTAGGCTTGGGCTATGTATATATATTATGTACTTATATTGACTAAGTGGGAGGGCCGGATGGGAAAATATTTAGCTCGAGGTCATGGCATATGGACCGAGCGCAGCAAGGTCCATATGCCATGACCGAGAGTCATGATCGTGCGCCATGACAGAGAGCCAAATATTTTCCCATCTGGCCCGACTTAACTTAGTCAATAAGTATTTTATCAAATGACCAACTTGGAGACGAAATTACTTGAAATTTTAACGTGCGAGGCTGTCCGCTTTTGTAGTAGGGCTGTACCCCCTTTTCCAGCCCCACTCACGCAAATGCGTACGGCCCTCATACGGGACTTTCATCAATGGTTTTGCAAAGAAAAGGTTCGCAGGGCCGTACGGGCCAAAATAATGATAATGCTATTTATTGAGAGAGGTTTCCATAATTTATGTGTTAAATTACCTCAACTTTATTCAGTAGATCCTCATATCTTGCCTCTGGACTATTCAGCATAAATTCGATGACAATCTAAAACACACACAGTCACATTATTTATTTAATGTTTTAGATAATTAAAATGACAAAATCATAATAATGATTTTTTTGTGGGTACCTTACTCATGGTGATTTTTTCTCTCATGATGTTCATAAATGGCATGTACTCCTCTGACGCCTGCATCAGGATATACTCTGCAAAAGCTGTTGTTGATAATGAAACATGTACAGTGTATCTAAGTTCTGTGTACTGTTCTTGACATCACATATTATGTACCATTGAGTAATAAGATGTAAGTAGAAATTACATCGAAAAATATGCATTTCAATGCAATTATTATGAGTATCTAAAGAGGATTTGAGCACTTGCTTAGACGACTAGAATCTTGGTGTTGCGACACTTACAATCCCCCTCCCCCACAAATTATAAAGTTTGTCGTCACCTCTCCCTCCCCACTACCCAATGCAAAGTTGATTTTTATGGATACAACTATGTTACTACATCTCAACTTTGCATTTGGGGGAGGGGGGATGGAACAATAACTTCTATCTTTGAACTGCTGTCTTTATCTGTTTTTTTTTTTGCTAAGTGTCCCAAGATCTTTTGGCAAGCATTGTAGTTCTGTATTAGCATGCATAACAAATAATGGGTCCAAACAATAAAAATTTGAAATACTGGTATCTTATGCAAAAATAAAATAAATCCAATAAAAGATCTCAAGACACAAAATGTGCCATTTTACCACTAAATTCAAAAACTATAATCCTAATGTAATATACTTACCCAAAAAAAAACGTTATCAATTTTTTTGGGGGGTTGGGGGGGGGGGGGGGGTGATCCAACTTGGTTGGATGTCTGAAAAAATGGGTTGGCCTTATTCTTTGGATCTACTGCAAATACTGCATCTAAGCAATGTGTAGCTGTGTTAAAATTACCTGTGGTGAAACCAATAAGGGCATTCTCTCCACCATCAAATCCTGCTACCCACCACTCATTTATGGGCCCAATAGACTTTGTTGGAACTCCACCTGAAAAAAATATGGACAATTTGTATCAAATACAAGCCCCATGCAATGCCGACATATCGGCTGATATTCAGCCAATAGTAGGTCGTTATATCGGTCGACAGTCGGTTGATAGTCAGTCGATAATTGGCCGACAGTCGGTTGATAGTCGGCCGAGTGTCGTTTGACTACCGACCGATATATCGCTCGATATGTCTAAGTTGCATCTTGGTCAAGTGTCGGTGGTATATTTAACAAGGCTAACTTGGTCAGACAGTTCAGTGTTCTCCAGAAGCGCCGGCGGCCGGCGTTTTCGCCGACTACTCGTTTCCGAAGCGCCGGCTACTTTTATTACACAAAACAACAAAAAATTGTACTTGTGTTTATGACTCTTTCAGAAGGGTCAATATGGGAACGAAAACGATAACTTATCGTAAATAAAAGCTCTCTTAACAGAAAGGAACGTATGAAATGTTATTTTATTTACCACTAGACAGGCATTCATCGATTAAACTAATTGATAGAAGTACACTGGCCGGATTTAGCTGTCAAACCTCTTGCAACATCCACATATTTCCAACGTCTCAGGTAGCTTTTAAGCAGAAAGATAATTTTACCTGGCTTTCGCGGGAGTATTTCGTCATTCGAAGGTCGAGCACATGCGAACCATTTTGACATTCGAGACAAACTAAAAGATTTTCATCAAGCCAGAAGATGTCAAAGCGAAAACCCGTGGAAGATTTGAAAGATGGAAAGACAGAAAAAATAACAAGATTTTTTTCCAAGGAACAAACAAAGTGGTAAGTCCAAGCTTTTCATTACTGAGTTTAAGTTTGCTTACTTTACCATTCGATCAGCTGATGGCGCGATCGATAAATTCGCTGGTTTGTTCAAAATAATTTTACTTCATGGCGACTTTCAAATTTGTGAACATTTTGATACTTAAAAGGATGCATTTTGATAAAAAGCTAAGGCAAATTTTCACGGCTTAGCGTTTTACGGCTCCTTGCTTGGCTGTAAACACGGGAGCAAAGAAAACGGCAGCCATGTTGAAACGAAGTCGGACCCAGTCTCCTCCCATCTTTTCTGCTCACACGGCCATGAGTATGATTTAAACAAGAGGCTACAGTCAGCCCTGGCAGTTAGCCTATACTCATGCGCATGAGACTCTAAGATGCGTTGATTGAAGTTACCAATTTTTCTGTTCTCGCTTTTAATATTTCATTTATTGATTCCTGATCAAATCCACACTCGTCTATTACTTTCCAAGCCGTGAATTATTTCTGTTACATTTGAGAAGACAGCTTAAAAAAAATAGGCAGTCGAGGACTGCATGTGACCCACATGCTGTAAAAAGAAAATTGATAATCAATATAAAGACTTAGTTTTCCTGTGTTACTAAATCGCATGCAACCGGTGTAAAATGGGTTATTCCAGACCCCCCCCCCCCCCCCAACGGATGCAATATTTTTTTACCCCTCCCCCGCCCGGATTTCCCGGCCAGGCCGACCCACCCTTGCACCTTGATTTTTAGTTGGTAGTTGCTATAGAACTACGAAGTTTAGAGGGCACTCGAGAGAGCGGTCGGCTGTTCATGTAAGCAAAATAGTATATCTTGAGCCCGTGTCTGTTGGACACAATATTTTAGCTTACTTGAACAAGCTATCATCGTCACTTCCGCCGTATGCGTAAAGTTCCGGTGTATGCGTGAACTTTTTTTTGAGCGTGAAGTGGTGTACGTTCGAGGCAGGTTTTTGAGAAGTTTTTTCAAAGTTTGGCGCTGTTTCTTCGGTAAAGAACTTTCAAACTGTCACGACAGAATATTATTTCTCAGTCTTGTTGGAAAGCAAACATGATTATTGCCTCGCTATTTCTTCGAGGACTGCTTTGGTAAAATTTATACGGTAATAAAGCAGGGAATTGTTGGCTGATACAAGATATGATGAAGATATGATGAGACATTCCGACGTGTGATAAAAGAGCTAAAGGAAAATTTCTTTGTGGACCTTGCTGCAATTGAAGGCAGAGAATTTTTGTTTTGATGTGTTTTTCGGTCTGACAATCCCCCAATTAAATTGCCAGACTGCGTGTCGCCAAATGCTTATTCTTTGTCTTCTTTTATATAAACATCTGACGACACGCAGTCTGGCGAACAGAAAAGATGATTTTGAGATGTTTATTACATGTAATAAACAAAAATCCACTGTGTTTGCTCCCGATTTCTCAACTCAACAACAGTAACAGCGAAGACAAAATAGCACTACTTTCTGAGAAACAACTGCGAACTATCCGTACGGATCCGCTCGTTAATCCAGATACCACCTCTTGCCCGGATTGCCGTTAACGTTTTGTAGGCCCTAAATAAACAGGAAATCGAATTCAGGAGTTCCGGGATTTTTTTAAAGTTTTCAAATGTTTGGTGATAAATAAACGTTGCATGACGCATTCACTAAAATCTCTCCGTGATTTTAAGACCAAATCGAAATAAAATGTTTCCATAACTTAAAGCTGGTTCTTTAAAAAAATGCTTTGATTTTGCCATCTATAATAAGTTTTTTTCCAGGCTTCACAGTTTCTTTAAAGTGTTGTCGCAAATACACAGTTTTCATTTATGCAAATTTACGAGAAACGGTAATTTGATAGTAAGCTGTTTTGAAATGACCACGGCTGAATCCAAAATATATTTTCTATAAAAGGTCGAAACTTTTGAATGAAACTCATATTTCCTTGAATGAAAATGTATTTTCTTTGATTAAAAGAGTCAAACACCTTTCAGAATTCAGTGATTTTCTGCTTCTGGAAGTCTTGGCGATTTATTGTATCATAATTTAATACTGCGTGGAACCGGCTAGCGTCTGCGAAAATATAATAAACATCACAAAATAATTCAATTCAGCAACCTATTTTTATTATGCTTTCTAAAATTGCCAACTTCTCCAGTGTAATAGAATGCCAATCTTATTCGGAAAAATGATTCGCATAATGCTTTCGCTAATCAAAAAAGCAGTTCACAGAAATGAAATGCTGGCGGCGTTTGAATCATGATTTGGTAAATACTAAAAGAAGGAATGACCTACAACCACCTACAACCACCTACAACTATCTACAACCACCTACAACCACCACCTAAAACCATCTACAACCACCTACAACCACCTAAAACCACCTAAAACCACCTACAACCATCTATAAAAGATTACGCGTCAGTTTTGGAAATTCATTCCGAGATTCGGAATTCCCGTGAGAACTTTATCGCATTTTTGGAAACAAAGGGCAACAAAATATCATTTTGTTTGAAATGTTACATATCCGAACAATATTAGGTTTTTTTATGCGTGCAGCGAAGTTATTTTCCGTTAATTCGTGACTTTCAAAGTGTTTTCCACAGAGATCTGCAAGGTTTCATTCAAATCTCGGACGTTACAAAGAAATATTCAAGTGTTCATTTCATTCTCAAAATTACTGGTCACGCGTGACGGAGCATGGCTGTAAGCGGCCACCAAAAATGTAATACGCGAGATGAGAGTCCGAAATAGAAGGTGACGAATCTTTGCGTGATTTTGTTGTCAAGTATTGTCACTAAAATGCCTGAATCCCTTTTCTAGACGCTCTTGCCAAGTATTAAGTTTGTTTCCATGAAACGAAACACCCGTGGAAAGAGAAAGCAACATTTCCGGTGAGCGTCGCAGGCTACCTGACATTGAAATGATAAAAACAGTATTCTGCGTGGATTTTTTATATTTCTGAAGATGGTTGTAGGTGGTTTTAGGTGGTTGTAGATGGTTTTAGGTGGTTGTAGATGGTTTTAGGTCATTCCTTATAGGTGGTTGTAGGTGGTTGTAGATGGTTGTAGATGGTTGTAGGTGGTTGTAGGTGGTTGTAGGTGGTTGTAGGTCATTCCTTCTTTTAGTATTTACGATCATGATTTCGGATAGCTCATGGTCTGCAAACAAACACTTCGATTCACAGCTCGATTTTTCACTAAAACCTTTTTCCAAACCACGAAAACACCTAAAATAATCTTTGAAAACAATACTTGGCCACATTTGGTGAAAGCTGTGCTTGGTAAAGCAGTAAAAAGAACGAGAAAGCTCCATTTACCTTTCCCACGGATCCAAAGCACGCACTTACAAACAGAACTGCCTTGACAATCGAGTCGTCCAATCCGAAGCTATCAGAACTGTCTCATACAGCAATCGATTGAACTCGGCACAACTTCGAGCTTCGGAAAGTCGGACTTACTTACACAGGTGACAACATAGTGCCACAGAAAGCAATAAAGTCAGTAAAAATCGACATTAATATGACACGCATTCCATAGTCCATAATCCACAGAAGTCCAGTCCCGAAGTCCAAATTTTTTATTAATTCTGAGGGGCTGAAGTAACGACGCTGTTTTGCCGTGTATTTCTATTGTTTTTTCTTTAAAAATGTCTTGAAATTACTCACCACAGGCAGCGAGGACTGCTCCGATACAGACATTGTAAAGAATCGGCAGTAAAAAGGGGAATAAATTGACATTATGCTTGTCAGTGCGAGAGATCGATGTTTGGCATTTTTGCCTCGGAAGAACTCTGATTAAAAATAGCTCTTAGTTTTTCAGAATCGCGACAAATTCGGTCTCACATTGTATGCTGTGTATAAAAGCAACGTTCACCTCGATGGGAGAAATACAGGACTGACTTATACACCAATAAGACCAAATGATGGAAAATGTTTGTCATGCGCATGCGTATCAAACATTTGCGTTATATCTCAATGTATCATAAGAAAAGAAGCAATTTATATTTTAATATTTTGAACAAGATAAGAAGACGTCCGACATGGAGAAGAATTACTCCTTTCATTCAGTCATCGTACCTGCAAACCACGTTACTATTGAATGTTTTATAAATGAAGGCTGTACCACAATGAAGCCAGTCTTTACTGTGACTTTAATATATACGTGACGTGAACACTACTAACGTGGTAGGGTTGTAGGAGACGTTGTCGTGACATTTCAGTAACGATGTTTTGCCGGAAGTGAGAGTAGCCGGAAGTCACTAAACCGGAAGTGTAAATGCCAAAGCTATGAACCGGAAGAGCACAATGTAAAATATGCGTGCATAAATTTGCATGCAAAATCGTGACAAAAAAAAACAAGAGGCTTCAAGCAGCCTATACTCATGCGCATGCGTAAGAAAGTTTTACGATATATTTTAAACATGATAAGAAGATGTCCGACATGGAGAAGAGTTACTCCTTTCATTCAGTCATCGTTCCTGCAAACCACGTTGTTTACTATTGAATCTTTTGTAAATGAAGGCTGTACCACAATGAAGGGAATGATTCTTCTAAGTCTTGTATATACCTAACGTGAACATTGCTAATGTGAGTAGGGTTGTAGGAGACGCTGTCGTGACACTTCAGTAACGATGTTTTACCGGAAGTGAGAGTAGCCGGAAGTCACTAAACCGGAAGAGTAAATGGCAAAGCTATAAACCGGAAGTGCACAATTTAAAATATGCGTGCATAAATTTGCATGCAAAATCGTGACACAAAAAATAATAATAATAATAAAAAGAAAAATAAAAAAAAGAAAAACGGAGGGCATTTTATAACTCATTGCACTATGCGCATGAGTAAATAGGAAGAAAAACCGAGGCCATTTTATAACTCATGCCGCTACGCGCATGAGTAACAAGAGGCTCCTAGCAGCCTATACTCATGCGCATGCGTAAGTTAGTTTTATGATATATTTTAAACATGATAAGAAGATGTCCGACATGGCGAAGAGTACTACTTTCATTCAGTCAGCGCTCCTACAAACCACGTTGTTTACTATTGATTGTTTTGGAAATGAAGGCTGTACCACAATGAAGGGAATGATTCTTCTAAGTCTTATATATACCAAACATGAACATTGCTAATGTACAAAGTAGGGTTGTAGGTGAGGCTGTCGTGACACATGAGTAACGCTCTTTTACCGGAAGTGAGAGTAGCCGGAAGTCACTAAACAGGAAGTGTAGTGGCAAAGGTATGAACCGGAAGTGTACAATTTAAAATATGCGTGCATAAATTTGCATGCAAAATCGTGACACAAAAATAAAAATAATAATAAAAATAATAACAAGAAAAACGGAGCCGAAACCTTACCTCATGCCGCTACGCGCATGAGTAATAATTGAGCGGAAAAATTTCCTTTAAGTTTGAAAAAAAAGTGAAATAGTAAATTTCAACTTCCTCAATTGATGCAGTCACATTTCAGTAAGTAAATACTAAAGGTCATATTTTTCCCTACCCCAAATTAAACGACGGTAGCTGAGTTATGCACCCGACAACTGTCTCCTAAGGACACAACCAGCGACGAGCAGCATCAACAAGAATGCTCCAGCAGTACTGCTGATGACTGTAGCTCCCATTCCTTTGAGACGAGCAAGCATGCAGTGCCAGATCCATTGCCAGTACCACTGGCCATTACTCTGTTGCAGGATTATTTTTCAAATGCAATGGAACAGAAGCAGCTGCACAGCTTCTACACCTGTTCTGGAAAATGCTCGGATCTGCCTGAATCTGAAAAGGCCAGGATTCAAAGCCAGAAAAAAGCAAACGAAGGCAAGAAGAAAGGGGTTGACATGTTCAAACACAACTGGCTGACGGATTGTAAAACTTCCTTCTGTGAAAAAAAAACAGGTAAATAAAATACCCTATACGTCACTTTACCCAGTGTACCTAACTATTTCCATGATTAAAGGTAACCCATTGTCTTTGATGATGTGCAGTTTGGCTTTCTACAAGAGGTCTCTTTATTTTCTAGGTGTGTGGTCAGGTTGGCATACTGTGAAGGAGAAGGGATGTTCTGCCTGCTGTGCCGCGTTCATAACACCAAGAACAAGTTCAACAAACAGAACACCTTCGACCTAGTACCATCCACCAACTTCAAACACAGTTCTGTTAGCGACCATGCACGAGCCAGTGGGCACGTCTCTACCATCCTCTGTGAGCTGGAGAGAAGAAATTCATCTTTGGCTCAGCAGCACAAGGTGGCTCATGAAGTTACTGATAAGATCACCTACAACGCCTTCCTTAGTTCTTACTGGCTTGGAAAGTAAGAAGTGGCAAACAGGAAGTTACTTTCCTTAATTGATTTACAAAAGCATATTGGTGTCACAGAAATGAATGAATTTAAAAACACAAGTGAACGAAGCCAGCGAGAGATGCGCCTCTTCCTTGGTCAACTTATCAAGGAGAAGCTAATCCAACGGACCAAGGATGCCAAGTGGTTAATAATAATAATAATAATAATAATAATAATAATAATAATAATCACTTTATTTAAGTGTCAAGGTATTTAGCGCGTGAGCACTAATTGGGGACACTAAATATAGAAACAAAATATTCAAATAGAACATAACATTTTAAAAATCCCAACTGGCAGGAGGCAAACCAGTTGGCTATTTTACAAGCGTGGTCGAGGAGTTGAACTCGGATCTGCCGTGAAACAACTCCATCAAGTGGTCAGAGCGGGACTAGAACCCGGGACCTCCGGATTACAAGTCCAACGCCCTAACCACTCGACCACGCTGCATCTTAGTCGATGAAGTGACAGATTGTGCCACCATCGAGCAGCTGTTAGTTTATATTGGTTACGTTGATGAGGAAGCAAAGCCACACTTTGACTTCCTTGAAGTGAAAGATGTCCTTGAGATGTCAGAATCAGCAGATTTTGAGACCATCACAAGGATCATCACTGATGAGCTAAAAGCCTCTGGTCTAAATCTTGCTTTTGTTTGTGGTTTTGGGTCTGATGGTGCTAGCGTTATGACTGGCAAGCATAATGGTGTTGGTGCCAGGCTTCAAAAAGTGTGCAAAATCATGGTGCGTAGTCATTGCATTAGCCACAGGCTTGCCTTGGCATGCAGTGACGCTAATGACACTGTGAAGTACATTCAAACCATTGAAGTTACCCTTCGCCAGTTGTGGAAATGGCTGGAATATCCAAAACGCTGCTCTGCATTTGTTAAGGTGTGTATTGCACTTCAAAAGATAAAGCTCGCTAATGAAAACCCAGCAAAACAGAATAAGCAGTCCAAGTCTCTCTCTCAGTGAAGATACAGAGAGCATGCAGGACAAAATGGCTTTCAACAGGGCAAAGTAATTCAAGCATCTGCCGAAACCTTGTTGCCCTGATGCAGATACTGAGGCAGTTCAACGATGCTGATGCCACAGCTCAACGTCTCCTCCAGAGAATGAATAACACCAAGTTTGTTGGCACCATGCTCTTGATGAATACAGTTCTTCCCCACCTCAACACTCTAAGCAAACTGTTCCAGAAAGACCACACATACTACACCTCTATCAGACCTGCACTACAAAGCACCAAATCAAGGATTGCTGACATCCGGTCCTCCCTTAACCTTGTCTCTGAGTTACAGAAAGCCATTCAACCAGGTGGAGATTATGCTGATCTGGAGCTGGAGTTGAGTGAGGATGGCCAGGTCCAAGCATTCCTCGACAACCTTGTAGTCAACTACACAACTGCCCTTGAGGTGAACTTGGATAGAAGATTTCAAGAAGCAGCACCTGTTCTTGAAGCATTTTCCATCTTCAATCCGACATGCCTTCCAAAACCAGGAGATCCAACCTTCAAGGCGTATGGTGTACACAGTGTGGGAGTGCTGTGCAAGCAGTTTCAGTTTGACAAAGAACACACTCTTGCACAGTGGCACAACTTCAAGTACCTGATGTCATCATGGAAGGTACCCTCCACTGTTCTCCGGGGAAATGATGACCTTTCACCCACTGAGTTTATTCTCAGGAAAGTTGTTAAAGAGCAGGCCTCCCATCGTATCAACTTCCCTCAGGTCGTGGATGCTGCCCAGATTTGCCTGACCCAGCCCATGTCCAATGCAGTAGTGGAGCGAGGTGCAAGTGCACTGAAGAGGGTGAAAACAAGGCTCAGAAGTTGCCTCAAGAATGACATGTTCTCCAGTCTCCTGCACATTACACTGAATGGTCCTTTCCACCAGTCTGAAGAGTGCAAGACCATGCTAACAGAAGCCACAAAAATCTGGAGAAAAACCCATTTCAGAAATCTGCCATCTGTCAGGAAGCTACCAATGGTTGGAGGGTCAGACCATGAAGCCAGTCTCTACCACCCTACTGCAAAGGTTGACATTGGTGTCCAAGTTGAAATTCAAGAATGATGCCCTTCCAGTTTCTGAAGCCGGGAAGACAATGAAGTATCTGTGGAGGCTGAGCTTGATTGTCATGTTCAGGTTGCAGCCCAGCCAGTTGCCAGTGAAGCTGATTTATGTCATAATGCACTGGATGCTATGGATATGGGAGACGTGGAATCTGGAGTTGACTCTGACTTTGAGTTTGATATGGAGGATGATGACTGATGAGTAGTCTCGCGTGATAGCTTTATTAATAATACATTTCTTTATTTTTCTACCTGCCTGGTACAGCACCTGGTGTATGACATAGTTTCCTATTATTGCTTATTCACTTAAAGAACTTCAAATGATTTCCTTGTGAGCTAGGACATAATTCTATAACAGGTTGTCTGATGATAATTTATAAATACCCTGGAATCAATGTAACACTTCGCATTTTAACAATAGTTTATGAAAATCATGTGCATTGCTTTCAAGTAGGATTCTCCTTGATTGTGTTCTTTTCCATAAAAACAGGAGACAAACTGACCAAAAATGATCTCAATTTTTCCTGTTGTTATTGGCCTCAAAATGTACCAGATTGCATCTCCGGGGCCACATTTTAAAAAAATTTTCCGGAGGGGCATGCCCCGGGACCCACCTAGAAGCTCGTGCCCTTCGGGCACTCGATTGCCAGGCACCGGCTACTTTCATTTGGGAGCTGGCTACTCTCAAATCTATGGAGAAAAAGAGGTGAATATCCTCTGCTATTCAACTTGTTACAACTTGCGCCTACAAACGTCTCTGTTTGACCAGGGCTTTAGGTTGAATAAAGTTAAATTTTGTTGAATTTTTCTGTTTAATCGTTGCTCGGAACTTTGGAGAACTTCATCAAGATACACTGAATTAACTTCTTTGTTTCTGTACAAAATTTCAAGTAACTTGCGGTGTAACTGAAAATGTTATTACAATTACAAAAACACTTATTGGCACGCTATTTTGACTTTACTCGGCTAAAAGAGTCGCACAAACGAAGCACGCAACACATAACAAGACTATAGTACAAACTTCAAAACACAAGCATGCAAAATTCAAAGGGAACCGAGGGGCAAGCACTGCACAAACCCGATGTTTGACCAAATTAACAAAAACGATGGTATTTTTTTAATTAGTTTGTTTTATTATTTGTTAACAGGATTTCGTGTCGTCCAATTTGGTCCTATTACCATATGCATTGTAAGTCAGGCGAATACTTTCAACCGTTGACTTCACTGTGATTTAACTGTCAGCAGAGTGAAAAAAAATACTGTTATCTGTCGGTAAAGTATCGGTAAAGTGCCGGTGAAGTATAGGCTAAGTGTCGGTGACGTATTGGTGAAGAATCGGTGAACTAAAAACTATATCAGCCGATATACATCTCGACCAATATATCGGCCGACTATCGACCGACTGTCAGCCGACGATTGGCCGACTATCGACCGACTATCGGCCAACTATCGGCCGATATGTCGGCTGAGTGTCGGCCGAGTGTCAACCGATATATGGATGGCTATATCGGTCGACACTCGGCCGAGACTACCTATAGTACACATGATCCCAGGTTTCCAGGTCTGGGTGACATACTCCACATAAAGCAGGTTCCCTGGGGTCTCTTTATTAATGGTTACAGTAAATGCAGCAGCAGTATTTGTTATACCTTCAGGACTTGGGTTTTCATCATAAATAGGTTTGAGGTAACCACTGAAGAACAATTCAATATTCTTCTCTATCAAGCCAGAGTCGAATGGACACAGGTGGGTGTTCTTGTCGTAGATGCTTTAAAATGAATAAAAGCACAAATAAAGTGATTATTTGAATGGAAATATTTCTTATTCTGACTCCACTGACAAAATATATTTAATGTGAAAGAGTTTATTAAGGATGGGTCAGTCTGTCATCTGATGAATGTATCCTAATAACAATCTGTCTGCTCTCCTGATCCTTGTAAATTACATTTCACTTACATTATATTTCAAAGGTTCAGAAAATTGTGCCACGCCAGATACAAAACAACACTAAAAACCATCCTTAAGATGTGGCCAAAAATAAAATAAATGTCGAAATGTATGGACCTGTCGAAATGTATGGACTCTGTCTAATTTTGCAGAGAAATTCACTTAGAGAGTACTGAAAAGAGCATTTCAGAGCATCTAAATGTCCAGACCCCTTAAAGACTTGCACATTTGGCACTCAGTTACCTAGCCCTTTTACATTTCACAGACCCCCATCAACTTCTAAACATTTTGACAAACCTGCTTACATAGTCCTCAGAAGTCCCATGACAACACGCAAGACTCTATATTGTGCCGTCAGAAAATAATTTCTGACTAGTTTGTTCCTAGGTCACTCGGTCGTAAGAAATTACATATCATTTTTATTGGTGGGAGGGTGGATGAGAAACGTTGGCTAAAAATGATAATGCTTAAAGTGGTTTATATAGTATGGTACTTTTTTTTGGCAGTTTCTTGGTGTTTTCATAGGGAACCCACGCGTTTATTTAGAATGAACATGGAATAACGTTACAAATGGACTTACGTGATGTTGTGTTTCAATCCAAATGTGCTGTTGCTTTTGTGCTGTTGAATGACTGGTGTTGAGTAACTGAAATCAGCTTATGCTGGGATTTATAGCAGCCACAACCGTCTGATGCCTGGTCTCTGCCGTCGTGTTGTTTCCTTAGACAAGAAACTTTACCCCACACTGTCTCTCTTCACCCAGGTGTATAAATGGGTACCGGCGACAAAATGCTGGGGGTAACCCTGCGATGGACTTGCATCCCATCCAGGGGGGAGTAGCAATATTCCTAGTCGCTTCATGCTATAGAAACCGGGTTTAAGCTCCGGCCGTTATGAGCCTTCTGGCTCGGGTGCGCGACTTTACTTTACTTACAACCGTCTGATCAAACCCGTTGATAAGATTTCGAAACGATCGTGTCTGTTATTTGAAATGCGAGACCATTTCAAAAATAACAGACACGATCGTTTCGAAATCTTATCAACGGGTTTGATCAGACGGTTGTAAGTAAAGTAAAGTCGCGCACCCGAGCCAGAAGGCTCATAACGGCCGGAGCTTAAACCCGGTTTCTATAGCATGAAGCGACTAGGAATATTGCTACTCCCCCCTGGATGGGATGCAAGTCCATCGCAGGGTTACCCCCAGCATTTTGTCGCCGGTACCCATTTATACACCTGGGTGAAGTCCATCGTATCAACGGGTTTGATCGGACGGTTGTGGCTGCTATAAATCCCAGCATAAGCTGATTTCAGTTACTCAACACCAGTCACTCAACAGCACAAAAGCAACAGCACATTTGGATTGAAACACAACATCACATAAGTCCATTTGTGACTTTATTCCATGTTCATTCTAAATAAACGCGTGGGTTCCCTATGGTGTTTTGGATGTTGTGATCACCAAATTAATTAAAACAAAAGATTCAAAACCAATGACCTTAACCATCACACCAGTATTTTTAAATTATTTATTACCCTGTTAATACAAGGTTCCATTGTGCATGTATATAGCAGCAAGCAATGTACCGGTAATACCTGAAATTTGTAATTTTGTGCTGTGGTCTGTCATAATAGCTATCAAACTGTTCCTCAACTCCAGAGAAGAGCGATAAACGTGGATCAGCGAGAGCCACAAACTCTTCCACCTGTTGGACAAAATAAAAGTATTTCTTAAAGACAAAGTAATATAATGCAGTGGAAGCCCAATGTCAGACAAGTAAAGTAATGACGTCTCTACATAGTACCAAGTGAAGTGCCTTGTCTATTGACTGAACTCTGCATTATTGGCAGGAAAATATGTTTAAGTTAAGAAATTTAATGAGAAATAAAATCACATTCATCCATTCAGAAAGCAATGTTGTTATAGTCTGCATGATAAAGTTGTCTCCAAGACAAACAGACTTATATAGCCTGTAAGTATGAGTTATTGCTGCAGTCATTTTTGTGGCATCTAATTAAAAGTATTGGTTGTAGTTTGTAATTATTACGATCTAGAGACTGTCAGCAGAATTAAAAGGTCAGTTTCAATAACAGAAACTTCATTGTATTAATATTAATACAATATTAGTACAATGTATTTTACTAATATTATAAGGAATCATCACATGTTTGTTGTGGAGGAATGAATGAATTAAATAAATTATTAATTTTATTATTGATGTAAAACTTACTGCATCATCACTGAAGCCAGGAAAGAGTCTTAAGTCTGCACTGTTCAACAGCTGTTTACACTCCTTACACTTGGCAGGAGGCTGCGATAGATAGGATAAAGAGTTGGTACAGAGCTCTCAAGATTCACACAATCGGATGCAATCTTACGCTCTCATGCTGATACAAGTATTTCTCATGTGCAAACTTTTGTTATTCAAACAGTTCATTTTGAAGTTGAAAGTTACCAGCAAAAATTAAAGTATAATTTGTTGTCCCCAAAAATGATATTTTACTTTGTTTTGCATTTATACCTGCTTCGAACAGCTTTCTTATTGCTTGTATTTTCTTGATGTTTCTGTGTTCAACAACTAGATTGGTATGCTGATACAGTATTAGGCTTTATAACATGTCAACTAAGAATGTATCCTCCCACCCAATTAAAAGAAAAATTGTTGATCTAAATAGCAACTTCGAAAGGGTTATATTGCTGCTCAGAATAGAGGGACACACAGCTAACAGGATTCAAGTTTTCAAAATTCCCAGGAGGAGCATGCTTCCAGATCCCCCTAGAGTGAAAACAGCTCTGCTGTTTCCAAAATGTTTCCCAAAAAAAATTATCACTCTTAAAATCAATTTCAACTTAATAACTCTATGCAATAAAGCAATGACCAATTTGTAACAAGCATTTTCACCAAGCCTTGGTGTGTATTCACTTCATATTAAACATGAAGCAAGAGGGCATATCCCATTAAATAACTACTGCTTGTGTACTACACTACCTTTTTTCCCTTGGCCTTTGCTGTGTCAGAAGATTCTCTTAAGCTGCACCTGAAGAGCAAAAAAATAAGTTTGTCTGTTCAAAACAAATTCGTCTTCAAAACATTTAGCACACTTCAAGTAATGATGTGTATAAGAAGGAAAGTGCTTTCGGCAATGCATGATGGAATGTCAACTTTTTTCGTTGTTACAACTAGCGATCTCATTGGCCTAGACTCAAAGACCGCTAAAAAAAAAGGTTTCAAGGTGCATTTTGTTTGATTTTCTTAAAGGCCCAATTGCAAATGGATTTTCTTTATTTTTATACTTTATTATAATTATAAACCATCAGCTCCACCCTTATTCTTGAAATCAGACATTCTATGTGAGAAAGAGCCAATGCTGCAGAACAATTCTCAAAGTTTACCATAGTTCTTATGTGGAGCATTACTTAAAACAAGGATGGAAGGATATAGGGAAAGTGGAAGGATAGGACATTGGGGGATAGGGACAGTGAAAGGATAGGACATTGGGGGATAGGGACAGTGAAAGGATAGGACATTGGAGGTTTAAGGGACAAGTGAAAGGGTGGGACATTGGGGGATAGTGCCAATGGAAGGGTGGGACATTGGGAGATAGGGACAGTGAAAGGATAGGACATTGGGGGATAGGGACAGTGAAAGGGTGGGACATTGGGGGATAGGGACAGTGAAACGGTGAGACAATGGGAGAAATCTGTCAACATTATTCCCAGGGCTTTTCTCTTTTTTAAAATTTCTCAAAATTGAGAGGGCAGGAAAAGATTTTCCCATTCTCTCAAATTTAAAAATAAAGCGAAAAGCTCTATAAACAAGGTTGAGAAAGCTGCTTGTAAAGCTGTCCAGTTGGTATGCAGGTTCATTGGAAGAAAAGAACATTGCTGACATTGGAGAATAGTGATATTGAAAGGGAGATATTAACCGGAAAGGGACAGAGGTTGTTTAATTTTACCACAGGGAGCAGAGGAGCCAAATTTGACCTTTACGCGTTCGATCTTCGATCTGTTGTTTACGAGTTTGTTTTTCGCCCCAGCGGGACCCCAAGCGTAATCGGAGCTTTCCGTTGGGTAACCGCAAATTGCTGACTGTGGGCGCCACAAAATCGTTACGCAGCAAGAAGAGAGACAAGGGAGGAAACATATTTGAGCCTAATTTTTGATCCCCGATTACTCGCTTTTGATTCAATAAAAAGTTCTGATTTTTGGCATGTAGCTTTATATGGACAGTCTCTGGACAGCTTTTCAACAATTTCGATGAAGAGATCCATTAAACGCTCTTTTCGGTGATCGCTCTTTTTGGCGTTCAAAGTTGACTTTCGTAGGATGTGGACCGCAACATACTGGTGACGGAAATACGTCATACGAGAGGTGTGCTCCACTCCACTGCAGTGGAGCACCGAAATAAAGATAACTCGCCAAAATCGCCCCGAGGAGCAAGCAAACAGCAAAGAAAACAACACAGCAACAGGGTAAGTCAATTTTATTCACATAACATTCGAATTTTTAAGTTTTGAAGCAAAACCGTTGCGTTCTCATACAAACCTTTATAAACACAATACCGCTCATAAAGCAAGGGTCACGTCCCGGTTATCTATCTAGTGAGCTTGGGCCGCCTGTGGTCGACTTTGCGGAGCTATATCTCCACTTTTTTAAAAGATATCGCTTTTAAACTCGGCCACTTTGCTTATTTTGAGATGCTTTTTCCAGCAGTGTCGATGGATTTTTGCTGTCAGGCCAATATAAAAATTTGAAAAAAACGTGACAAGGTCTATTTTGAACAGTTGGCATAACTTCCGTTTTATTGACGGCGTGTCACTTTCGGAGTTTTTACTTCCGTCACCAGTATGTTGCGGTCCACATCCAACGAATCACGTGGTACTATGTTTCCTCCCTTGTCTCTTTTTCTTCTCGGCACTTCGTGCCTCGCTCGGAAAGCTTACTCTTTCCGGAAAGCGCCGATTACGCTTGGGGTCCCGCTGGGGGAAAAACTCGAAAACAACAGATCGAATAACGCAAGACACAGCGCGCGTTTTAAGCTCAAAGATCGAACGCGTATTAGGTCAAATTTGGCTCCTCTGCTCCCTGTGATTTTACCTCTCATTTTCTTTATCCTCTGTCTTCTCTTCTTCATGATTTCCATCATCATTATCTGATATCTTTTGACGTTTACCATCCTGTGTTAAAAAGTATGTCACCTTCTAATATCATAATTAAGTAACCTTTGACAGCAATGAATATTTCAAACACCAAGTTAACTCAGAGCAAAGCCAAAGGTGTAGATATGTAAGCAATTTATTTCTTTGTCAAAATAATTATTCAGCAAGTTTGAAATAAAAAAATAATATCAAAATTATTTGGCTGCTTCTTCTGTATCTGTGTTTTATTAGGATATCACTTGCAAGGCTGTTGCCTACATTGCATAATAGGAGCCTGGTAATTTTTTTGCTAGGGCACCAAACATTTGACAGCCTGGGCTCGTGTTAAACTTCTGAGCTTTGGGCTTTGTAGGCTCTTTGGAATTTCCTTTTGGCAACAGCCTTGATTTGAAAAGAATGTTTCATTATGATTTCCAAATTTCTGATGAAACTTGCTCTCTAGCTCATGTTTGAAATATCACTTAATTCAAAATAGTTGGTGGTTGCGTGAAAAACAGGGTAGTACAACTTACTCTGGATATACCAGTATTTTCACTGTTGTGTGATGATGACTCTCCATCATTGCTGCTGACACTTGTAGCACCATCTTCTGTCTTTTTTCGTTTCAAAGAGCTGAAAACAACATTTATTAGAAATGTCACTCAGCATTTATGCACCCAAACATAAATGGGATTCACATGCATCCCAAACGAAATCTTAGGCACATGTAGGATTTATCATACAATGTACTTCTTACATGTAGCTGGGATCTTGGGTGGGTTTACATAGGGTGTCTAGAAAACTAAGACCTAAGACCTAAGACCTAGTCTAGAAAACTAAGACCTAGAAAAAAATAGAATATATAAAAATCATAAAATGTCTTATATAAAATAAAATCCTGGCCACTTGCCAACAGTGTATTTTTTTTCATGTGGTGATGGTTTTCAGATTTAAAAGATCCATTTGCCCTACTGCTAATAAAATTCATGGTTTTTGCATGGCATGAAAGCAAATAACAAATATTCTGTTATAAAGGTTAAGATTATTGGGCAGTTTGTCAAACCTGGAAAACGTCAAGAGAATTAGAATTCTTAGATCAATGTTTAATTAGCTTATGAGCAGGCCCTATTTGGGTTTCACGTAGGCTTAGTTTTGCGCAAGCGCTTCAATAGTAGGGCCTGCTTGCAGGCTAATGTTTAATAAACAGATGTTTTCCTTAACAGTTTAGTGTTTAGTTTTTACTTTTGGTTACGAGTTGTAAAGCGATGTTTTATTTCGGGAGCCTCCAAGTTGAAATGCATGCGTCCTTTAATTGCAGTTTAGTAATTTGCAAAATGATCCCATGCCGCGGTTTCTGTGTTGTGAAACAATATTTATTAGGGGTATAGAATGGTCTGTCGGAAATGATGCGTCTCGTAAATCTCAGCTTCCGAACAAGATTTCAATAAAAATTGCCTCTTTTCCGAGAGAGAATTTTGAAAGAGACAGGTCCGTCGCTTGAAAAAAAAGCCTTTAGCGGCATAAATAGAGAGCTGGTAGTGGCAGTAGGTGCCGCAAGTGATCATGAACATAAGTACTATAGTTTTGGGTCACATAAAGCATAGTTTTTGGGTGTTTTTTAATTCAAATTTTAAGCATCGCATTCCATGAACTTTGTATAGTTTGTTTTTGAGTCATAAGAAGCGCAAATATGGAACTGTTCCTATTACGGATGAAAAGCACGTTGTCTATATGATGAAAGAAGTGTGTTTTTCCAGTAGCTGTGTGATTGAAAAGAAAAAAAGACCCCTAAATGTTGAAAAAATACACATTTGTGTTAGCACCGGAAGTGCCGTGTGCACAGTTCTCCACTGAAATTCAACAGTGCTCACATGAATTTTCAAGCCGAACAACGGAAAATGCGCGCGTTTACTAACGTTTTCTATTGCAATATATGAGAAATAGTCTATTCAATGTAATTACATTTGAAACTCTTGAACAGTTGTTGAATTTGTAATTTTATCAACAGTGCTCCCTCATAACAAAGATGAGAAATATTCGATTTCTTGTTTACTTTTAATTAATGCTAATATGCTGGTCGGAGCACTGTTGAAAATGGAATAAAACGTGCAGTACTGATACAAACTACTGTAATATCCAGTCCAGCCCAGTCCAGTCCATTCCTATAAGTTTGTAGCTTGCGCATGCGTGATTCATTGCTCACGCCATCGCACATGTACTTCGGGGTTTTAGCTGCATTAAACTACGGTTCAAGTTCAGACTGGTTGTTTCATCGGTTGTTTCATTGGCGACGAGAATAAACGAGAAAAAAAAGCAAGAAGAAGCCCAGCAAGAGTGGCAGAGAAAGCAAGAAGAGAGAAAGCAAGAAGAAGCCCTAACTCAGAAGATATTCACCGCGTAACTCGTTCGCACAAATGCCTGACACACCTGAACAACCATCCGCCGGAGCGGATAATCTGCGGATTATCACAGAAACAAGAAGCCTCCGAACTCAACCATTTACACCAGGAGATGGCCAAATAAACACCAGGAAAGCGTGGGACAACTGAACCGAAGAACTCGAACGTGAATTTCGTTATTTCAGAATTACGGATCCGGACGACAAGAAAGACGCACTCATCATTTATGGTGGAAAGGAGATCGCCCGACTTGAGAAAAGCCTACCGAATCCAACTGGTGAATCAAACAACTATGTAAAGTTGAGGAAGAAGCTAGACGAGTATTTTACACCGAAGAAAAACAAACACTACGCAAGATATCTCTTTCTGAAAATGAGACCAACACACGGGGAAACTACGGTGGCATATGCGGCTCGACTGAGAGAGAAAGGCAGCGAGTGCGAATTTGAAACGAATTCCGACGACTGAATCTTGGAACACCTCATCCAAACAACAAACAACCGAGTGTTGATTCAGAAAGCCATGAACAAGAAGTGGAGTCTAACACAATTCCTTACCAAAGCTGCTCAAATGGAGGACGCATCACTTCAAGTAAGCGGCATGAAAATTCCCGAAGATGTAAAGAAGTTGAGTCAACGACCTGGAAGATGGCAGCCGAACCGGGGCAAAACAGGTCACCAGAAGAAGCAACCCTGCGGGTATTGTGAACAAGTGGGCACTCACCCAGGAGGCAAAAACTGTCCTGTGTACGGAAAGAAATGTACAAAATGCCAGAAATTCAACCACTTTTCAATAGCATGTAGAGCTGATACCTCAAGAGACAACAAGAAAACCCAACAGTGCAAACCTGAATGGAGGCAACCAGAGAAGAACAAACAGAAGCACCACATCAAAAGAACCACTGAAGAGCTACCAGACAGCTCAACAAGCTCTGACAATGAGTTTTTCAGCCAAGCAGTTAGACACTTGAAGCAAGTTAAGAAGATCAAGTCAGATGACAAAGACAGAACCTTGACCGTGAAGATGGAAGATGTCAATGTAGAAGTAGAACCAGACAGTGGAGCGGAAGTCAATGTTATGGATGAACATCAGTTCAAAGCACTGACAAACCGCACCAGGAAAAGAATGACATTAGCACCCAGCAGAACAAAGCTGAACACCCTGCAGAGTGAGCTATCTGTGAAAGGAGAGTTCACAGCCACCATTAGGAACAAAACTTGTGGAACAGTTGCAAGATTTGTTGTAGTCAAAGGAAGAATCAACTCCCCACCGCTCATCAGCAAAGATACCCTCCAAGAGCTTGGGATGTTGCAAATAAGAGAGGATGGATCGTTTGCTAAAACAAATGACCTGAGAATACAAGAAGAAACGCCAGACATCAAAGCTGTTAAGAAAGATGAAGTTCTCAGCCTCAAAATCAAGGAAATTACTGACCGTCACAGCCAAATATTTAAAGGCATCGGGAAGATTAGAGACAACAAGAATGGCCAGGATTTCTATGCAAAGTTCAGCATGAGACCAGGGGCAATACCAGTAGCTCAGAAGCCAAGACCAGTTGCATACTACCTGGAGCAGTGCTTACAAGAGGAGATATTTGAAGAAGTACCTGAAGGGGAACCTGTGACGTGGTGTTCACCACTGGTGGTTCAACCAAAACCAAGGTTCAGTGAACTAGACAAGGAAGACCTGGAACCACACATGATCAGAGCCAGCGTAGACCTCAGGGTACCCAACCAATTTATGGAAAGACACAGGATCACCCAAGGCACCATAGTAGAAGATTTCATGTACAAATTCCATGACTGCACTGTCTTCTCCAAGCTAGATATGAAACAGGGCTACCACCAGCTCCTGCTTGACCCAGAATCCAGAAAGGTCGCTACCTTCAGCACCCCATGGGGGAACCTGAGACCAAAGCGATTAATCTTTGGTGCAAAATCATCACAAGACCTCTTCGACAAAGCCATCTACCGGATATTCGGAGACATACCAAGGTGTCATCAACCAGCATGACGATATCCTTCTAGGTGGAAGAGATACTGAAGAACACAACAAGACACTGGAAACAGTCCTGCAAAGAGCAGCAGATTTTGGCATTACCTTCAACCCTGAAAAGTGCCAATTTGGAGTCGAAGAGATTGAGTTCTATGGACAATGGATTGAAACCAAACCCAGACAAAATCAGAGCCGTCAAAGAAGCCAGCCCACCAGAGTCAAAAGAAGCAGTGAGAAGCTTCCTAGGGATGACAGGATACCTGTCAAAGTTCATTCCAAGATACTCATCATTGACCGCACCATTGCGAGAACTGACCCACAAAGACACAAAGTTCAAATGGGGAGCAGAAGAAAAAGAAGCATTTGAGAAGCTCAAAGACAGCATTACAAGCAAGAGCACCATGGCTTATTTCAATTCATCCAGACCAATTGTTGTCAGAGTAGAAGCCAGCTACCATGAGGGACTCTCTGCCGGTTTATTTCAAGAGACAAGCAGTGGTCTCAGACCAGTACACTACATCAGCCGCACCATGACTGCTACAGAGAAGAGATATAGCCAGACTGAGAAGGATGCCTTATCAGTTCTTTGGGCTAAGAACAGATTTAACCTTTATCTCCTGGGAGCACCAAGATTCAAGATCATTACAGTGCACAAGCCGCTACTCCCATTATTTAACAAGACAAACATGAAGCTTCCCCCCCGGATCGAGAAATGGGTCATGGGAATGCAAGATGTTGATTTTGAGCTCATCTATGAACCAGGCAAAGATGAGGCTGATCCACTTGACTTCTTATCAAGACACCCTTTACCAGAAACAGGAAAGGACGATGTAGAAAGAGTCATCAAGCATGTTGTCAATGTAGAATACGCCGTTGTTATGGATCAAATCAAGGAAGAAACACAGAAAGACAACCAACTCCAGAAACTAACTGCAAGAATACTCAAAGGTGACTGGGAACAACACAAGAAAGACCCAGACATAATGCCTTTCTATGGAGTGCGACATGAGCTATATTACTTGACCTTCAGAATGAACAGAATCATCATCCCCTCAAGTCTCCAGAGAAGAGTTATCAAAGCAGTGCACCATCTGGGACACCTGGGAATGACAAAAACCAAGCAGATGCTCCGGGAAAAGTATTGGTTTCCAACCATGAACAGTATGGTGGAACAAATCATTGGCCAGTGCTATGAGTGTCAGGTAACCACAAAGCAGCACCGACAAGAACCTGTCAAAGTCACAGAGATACCAAAGAAGCCCTGGGACGTTGTAGCTGTAGATTTCGGAGGACCGTACCCTGATGGCCACTACAACCTGTTAGCCATAGATAAGAGAACAAGATACCCTGAAATTGCAAAGACACACTCGACAGCTTTCCAACCAACCAAAGATAAGCTGAAAACCATGTTCGCCACCCATGGCACCCCTAGGCAGCTAGAGTCTGACAATGGGCCACCTTTCAATTCTAAAGAATTTGCAGAGTTTGCCAAAACAGAGGGATTCCACCACCATTGCGTCACCCCAGAACATGCCCGTGCAAACGGTGAAGCTGAAAGCTTCATGAAGTTACTGAACAAGACAGAGCAGATCGCTCATCTCCAAGGCAAAAATGGAAACACAGCCGTCCAAGAAATGTTGACTGGTTATCGGTCAACACCGCACCCGGCTACTGGTGTAACACCATACAAAGCTCTCATGAACAGGCCAGTGAGAACCAAGCTAGATCACCAAGCAAAGGAAGACAACCCAGAAAAAGCTTGTGATGCAACCATCAATAAGAGAGATGAAGAATACAAAGAGAAGATTAAACACAATGCTGAAAACAAGAACACTAAGGCACACAATTTAATCAAAGGGGACTATGTCCTGTTAAAACAAAGAAAGAAGAACAAATGGTCAACAGCTTACGAAGCAGCTTTTTACGTCATAGTTCGAATAGATGGATCAAGCATTGCAGCTAGGAGAATAACAGATGGACGAGAAGTGCACCGGGATGCAAATCAGTTCAAGCTTGCCAATGCATTGGTACAAGACAATAGTGACAGAGAACTGGGAAATCAAGAGGAAGAACCAAACCCAGAGGAGTGGAGAGAGACAGTCCTTCTCAATGCATATCCAAGTTCAAACTTACCGGAAATGATGACCAACGAAAACCAAGACCCAGAAACATCTAGCACCAGTTCGGGACAGAGGAGAACACCAGTGACACCAGCAGCTACCACCAGACCGAGAAGAGACAAGCGACAGCCTTCATATTTGAAAGACTATGTTATGTGAACAAAGACTATTTTGCCTGAACAGAGACATTGTTTAATTTGTTGATATTTTCCAGTCGAAAGGACAGTTGCATGTTTTAAGTTTCAGCAGATATCTTGATTTAGGAAAAGGGACTATTCGGAAAAAAAGGAGAGATGTAATATCCAGTCCAGCCCAGTCCAGTCCATTCCTATAAGTTTGTAGCTTGCGCATGCGTGATTCATTGCTCACGCCATCGCACATATACTTCGGGTTTTTAGCTGCATTAAACTACGGTTCAAGTTCAGACTGGTTGTTTCATCGGTTGTTTCAACTACCTCCGTAAACAATTCTTCTAACAAGATTGAAACAATTTAACTGTTTTCATGGCTATCTTTCGGTGCTCGAGCAAGAGAAAAGAAGAAAATGCTGTTGTCGTTACTCATTAATAATGACACATGATGTGCGTGACTTTAAATCCGGTTTCAAATTTCCAGTAAGCTAGCATGTTAAATTGTGTTTCTAAGAAAATGAAACTCTTTTAATTGAAGCCTGGATTTAGGCTCATAGAGAGAAAAAATAGTGACTCTACCCATGTACCTATGTAAAGCATTTGCTTGGTCAAATAGGCATAAAATTTATTGCAAATTCATGATTTCTCTTCTTAGAGTGATATGGTCATCACTGGCCATAAGGTCGACTTTAAAAAATAAAAGACCGATGGCATTATATCAAACCAAGACCTGTTTCCGTTACGTTACAATGTCACTTACATATAACTAACCCTCCCCTCCCCCCATATTTTGTTATGTCACGTTTATTTTTATAATGCTAAACACCCTAACGCACATTTAAACCAGTAGATCTCCACTTCAGTCACAATATTTGGTTATTTTCTAGCGAAAATGAGCAATTTAAACAGAAACACATTCCGACAATCTTGGTCAGAAGTTTTGGGACACTTAACCTTTTTCCCCACAAATTGATTTTGTCGTTACCCCCCCTCCCTACCCCCAATACAATGTTGAGTTTTATGCATATAACCAAGCCACAATGTCTCAACTTTGTATTGGGGGGAGGGGAGGGGGGACTAGGAAATGGAACGATAGTTTCTCTCTTCGAAAAAAATTGTCATTGTGTGGTATTTTCTTAAGTGTCCCAAGCTATTTTGTCCACGGTTGTAGGTCTTTTCTAGTTTTTTGTTTTAGGTCTTAGGTCTTAGGTCCAGGTCTTAGGTCTTAGGTTTCTAGACACCCGTTTACATACTATTCACAACACTCATAATGATATGCAAAGTTGAAATATGTAATAATAATGCAGTTTTATCGACTAGGTGAGCATTCCTCGCACTGATTACGTATGAGCTCTACAATAAATACCAAGACAATTCGTTCACTCCACTCACACTCAGTTTTTTCCAGCGGAGCGCGGAGAAGGTCACTAAAGTTTTTATGGCGGTACAACCCACGCGATGACAGATATCCAGCCTTGGTTCAAGTGGACCAACAAGAATTTGAGGTGATTGTTTCACTTTGAACGCATTGTGTTTCGCTTTCCAGTCACGCTTTTGGTCTTGTTGTCTCTTATAGATTCCTTTAAACCGCCAAGGACTGAGTGGAAGTGAATTGTTACAAGACTGGAAAATCACTAGATTGCTGAAAACCGCACACGTTACCTGAAATTAAGATCATGCTTTGTTCGTAAAATGATCTCTTCGACTTGAGAATCGAAGGTTGATTACGAACGGGAAAAAGCGTAGGCGCCTTTAGGCGCGGTAAAAAGTCCAGTTGTTTGAACTGGCGGCAGAGCGAAATATCGCTGGAATGCTTTGTTTGTAAACTGATTACGAACGGGAAAAAGCATGGGCGCCTTTAGGCGCGGAAAAACGTCCAGTTGTTTGAACTGGCGGCAGAGCGAAATATCGCTGGAATGCTTTGTTTGTAAACTGATTACGAACGGGAAAAAGCATGGGCGCCTTTAGGCGCGGAAAAACGTCCAGTTGTTTGAACTGGCGGCAGAGCGAAATATCGCTGGAATGCTTTGTTTGTAAACTGATTACGAACGGGAAAAAGCATGGGCGCCTTTAGGCGCGGAAAAACGTCCAGTTGTTTGAACTGGCGGCAGAGCGAAATATCGCTGGAATGCTTTGTTTGTAAACTGATTACGAACGGGAAAAAGCATGGGCGCCTTTAGGCGCGGTAAAACGTCCAGTTGTTTGAACTGGCGGCAGAGCGAAATATCGCTGGAATGCTTTGTTTGTAAACTGATTACTAACGGGAAAAAGCATGGGCGCCTTTATGCGCGGTAAAACGTCCAGTTGTTTGAACTGGCGGCAGAGTGAAATATCGCTGGAATGCTTTGTTTGTAAACTGATTACGAACGGGAAAAAGCATGGGCGCCTTTAGGCGCTGTAAAACGTCCAGTTGTTTGAACTGGCGGCAGAGCGAAATATCGCTGGATGCTTTGTTCGTAAAATGATTACGAACGGGAAAAAGCATGGGCGCCTGTAGGCTCGGTAAAACATCCAGTTGTTTGAACTGGCGGCAGAGCGAAATATCGCTGGTAGGCTTTGTTGGTAAAAAGATTTCTTCGATGGGAATCGAGAATTCATCACGGACGGGGAAAAAGTATGGGCGCCTGTAGGCCTAGTAAAAAGTCCAGTTATTTGAACTGGCGGCAGCGCCAAATAAGGCTGGAATGCTTTGCCAGTAAAATTATTTTTTCTTCAATGAGAATCGAGGGTCGATTACGAACGCCGTTGGCGTGTTTAAAAGTCTAGTTGTTTGAACTGGGGGCAGAGCGAGAAAACACTGGAAGGCTTTGTTCTTAAAATGATTCCTTCGATGAGAATCGAGAGTTGATTACGAACTGGAAAAACTATGGGCGCCTGCCTGTAGACACGGTAAAACGTCTAGTTGTTTGAACTGACGGCAGAGCGAAATAACGCTGGAAGGCTTTCTTGGTAAAATGATTTTTTCGATGAGAATCGAGAATTCATTACGGACGGGAAAAAAGCATGGGCGCCTGTAGGCGTGATTAAAAGTCTAGTTGTCTGAAATGGCTGAAGAGCGAAATATCGTTGGAAGGCTTTGTTTCTAAAATGGTTTTCTCAATGACAATCGGGAGTTGATTACGGACGGAAAATATCCTATTGTTTGAACTGGCGGCAGTCCGAAATATCGATGGAATGTTTTCTTTGTAAAATGATTTCTTAGATGCAAATCGAGCGTTGCATGTGCCTTGCTGACGCGGTAAAACGTCCAACGCCTAGTCATCTCAACTAGCGACAAAGCGGGAAAATGCTGGAATGCATTGTTCGTAAAATAACTTATCCATGCAGAGAAAGGCCATGGCGACGTGATGAATAACTAATCAGAGGGGTTCGTAGTTAAGTGAAATCACTACAAGGTGAAATGTTCTATTACAGTGCAGTGCTGCCTGCTGTAATTTCGCAAACAAAAAAGTCTGTTTTTCTATGAAACAGTGTGAATGATCAACTTACATGAATAGTGATGACAGAAATATGGATTGCGAGCTGTATTTACTTGTAAACGATGTCGACAACAGGACGTCTTTTTGAAGTATTCTAGCGTACACGACTCGTCCGTTGGCTGAGTTCGACAAGTACGAAGTATTTGAAATGCTTGAGACACTACAAAACTTGGCCAGTGTAGTCAACATGAGAAGAGCAATTACTATCGACTGTTCCATCAAACAGCACGGAAAAACATTGACGTACCAAAGCCGCACTTCCACAGCCTTCTAATGCGCCTGATTGATGACAACAATCATGGAAAAATTCTTGATGTACAAAGAAAGGTTGCCAAGGCTTACCGCCTGCAGGTCTCGCGCCAACGCCACTGTCACCTAAAAACCTTACAGGAGGGGGACTGTGCAGTACTCACGTGCTGACACTATAAGGTGTTATGCGCGGGCAGGCCTGGTCTCTTCTGAGCCACATGCCCTAATTGAGAATCGGTAACGGGAAAGCCAGGTACAAAAGATGCCAAAAGTAGGAGGGAATGATAAGTCAGTTAAACTGAGATCTTTATTATTATAGCCTTGTGTATGACATAAATGGAAGTGTTATCATGGAACCTCTCCGAGCCTGTACTTAGCCTTGTATTACTGATAGTAACCCTAACAGTTTGGGGTGGTAAAACAAAACGGCGTAGAATATGCTTCGCCTCGGCTGTTTACTTATTACAACTGTTCAAATTGATAAGATTTTGTTGTCTTTGAATAAGTCGCATTGTCATAACGGTTTTGAATGAGGGTTATCTAAATCAACCCCTCTCGGCAATATGCTGAGTCAAAGCTGTTATTTCATTGTCGACTTGGCGGGGTTTAGTTTTCCCCCGTTACTCCACTATTAGTAATTCCACTGGGACTCTGGATTGGGACATTCCATTGGGACTCTGTTTTGTTTTGCCCTGTTAAAGAAAATACCATGGATCTGAGAGAAAAGTAACGCATTTCACTGCTGGATCGAACTTCTGTAAATTGCGCCGGAACACATTGCCACCATGGGTCGATTATTATGGAAACCCCGCTAAGGTCGCCAATGAGATAACAGCACGTAATTTCAGCGGAACGGCTGAACTCGTAGGAAAGGGGGAAGCCTGTGGTACCTTAAGATATTTGGTCTTCTGTGTTCCAAACAACTTCAAGGCGGAAGAACTTTACAGGCTTTTTCAATATTGGGAAGAAACAAGAATCGTACCATATTTCTGGCACTTTTTCCCGCATATATTAACCGGATCAAGTGTGGTGCAATATCCGTAATTAAAAGAGTGGGTGTGGCGGACCCACCCCATATTGCCTTATCATTGACTGTCGAGCCCACAAAACCAAGACTATGCTACGACGCACGCTATTTAAGTTTATGGATGTGTGATATGCCCCGTTCTCTGGATTCCACCGCAGCCTTCCCCGCTATGTACAGAAAGGTACTTATCAGATGGTATTAGATGATAAGTCCGGCTACGACTGTATTTTGCTCATGGACGAAAGTCGCACCTTCTTTGGAATTCAGTGGGGAGGATGGTACTTCATGTATAACACCCCCTTTGGATGGAAAATTAGATAACGGAGAAACACATATTCGAGGTAATTGTTCGTTCTTCCATTGACAACGATGAACGATGAAGACCGAGACCTCTCTCTCGACGCCGTTGATTATGTTCTGTAAGTCCGGAAGTGGCTGAAGAGGCCAATCCGGACACGAAAGCGTCTGCCACATAATTTTAACAAACAAGAGGCTCCTAGCAACCTATACTCGTGCGCATGCATGAGTTAGTTTCATAATATATTTTAAACATGATAAGAAGATGTCCGGCATGGCGAAGAGTACTCCTTTCATTCAGTCATCGTTCCTGCAAACCACGTTGTTTACTATTGATTGTTTTGGAAATGAAGGCTGTACCACAATGAAGGGAATGATTCTTCTGAGCCTTATATATACCAAACATGAACATTGCTAATGTTAGTAGGGTTGCAAGAGATGCTGTCGTGACACTTGAGTAACGCTCTTTTACCGGAAGTGCGAGTAGCCGGAAGTCACTTAACAGGAAGTGTAGTGGCAAAGCTATGAACCGGAAGTGTACAATTTAAAATATGCGTGAGACATTGTATGAACCCGGCCTCTGATTCTTAGTGGTTAAGTTTTTGGAGTTTGGGAGAATGGGTGAATAAGATTGGGGGCTCCAAAAACTGAAAATGTCCATCGCATGGGAAATGTGACCCTTGAAAAAGGAGACAGATAGGCGGTGCGCTGGTCAATCATTATTCCCATACCTTATTTCAACTGAGTATGAATGGGAGTGTTGTGAAATAGTATACTATTCACAACACTCATAATGATATGCAAAGTTGAAATATGTAATAATAATGCAGTTTTATCGACTAGGTGAGCATTCCTCGCACTGATTACGTAAGAGCTCTACAATAAATACCAAGACAATTCGTTCACTCCACTCACACTCAGTTTTTTCCAGCGGAGCGCGGAGAAGGGAACGGCCCACCCTCCCACCCTCATCGCGTGGGTCGTACCGCTAGACTCGACCTCCCCTAAGCCAAACTGTTCCAGCTTGGCTTAGTCCGCTGGTCAATCATTATTCCCATACCTTATTTCAACTGAGTATGAATGGGAGTGTTGTGAAATAGTATACTTTTCACCCAGGATCTTAGACATGATGCACAGTCATATTTCTCACCCTAAATCATAGGTGGGTTACACATACATGTACTTCCAATCCAGGATTCACATACCGGTACTTCTCACCTGGGATCTTAGGTGGGATTCATGTACCTCTAACCTCATCAGTCCAAAAACAGATTATTAAACCATAAAAAAAATTCTGGATGGATTCATCAGTCCAAATCTAAATCTGGATTTTTGATATTTATGATCTGGGCTTCTTTGGAAAAGAACTGAAGAGAAGTAAATAACAGATATAGAAGCACAGAGAAAATGACAACTTGTGAGGAGATTGTCATTTGCATTCCATAGGTTCATTGTGGAAAATAATCTGCAGTTCATGTTCATGTGAGTTCATGTGATTTTTTTTATTTCTTATTTTTTGTCATGAGTATGAAATATTAGTTTTAGCATCATTCAGGGTTCGTACTCTTTTCAGATTTTAAAATTCCATGACTTTCCATGACCTTTTCAAATTTTTCATGACCAAGATTTCAACAGTTGTTTTCAAAATTTTATCAAAACGATCATTTTTTTAATTTTTCATCTTGCCTTATTATTCCCACAACGTATGCTGCCTTAGTGATTTTGTACCATGAACATTATTTTCCATGACTTTCCATGACCCACACTTAAATTCTATGACTTTCCAGGCCTGGAAATTATATTATACAATTCCATGACTTTCCAGGTTTTTCCATGACTGTACGAACCCTGATCATTTCAATTTTAAGAAAACAGACCACACTAACCCTTTTGCAAACAACTCTTTAATACCAGGCTGCCTCTTGTCCTCTTTTCTGGATTTAGATTTATTCTGAAAAACAAAATATTGATGCCAGTAATGTCAGTTTAAAGGAACATCATTTAAAGTTGTATCAAATTAATGGTATTTGCGAGTATTGCGAACATCAGAAATCAGCATTATTTTTTGTGAGCACAATACACACATCACTGGATAGTGCAGCTAATGTCTTGTGAGTAACAAACCCATTGGAAAAAACTACTAGAATTTGAGCATTTGAGCAACCTTTCACAAGAATCTGCATGAACATGCGAGCAAAATAATAAACCCCCTTCAAGATTTTGGAAACAATTCAAGCAGAACCCAAATTTTGCAGGCCCTTGAAACTTTCAAGAAGACTGAATTGTTCTGGTATAAATCTCTAGAACTTTAAATTATTGGCTTCTGGTAGTTACTGATCAGACCACGGTCACTCATACCAAAATTAACAGATGGTAATTAATAATTAGAACAAATATGTATTTCTCAATGATTAATGAATTAATGCTTGTTGGTTACTAAACGAAACATGTGATGAAGTAATAGATACCTTACTCTCTGCAGTAGGAGATTCTTTCTTAGGAGGTAAAGGTGATTCTATAAAATTATAATACAAGCAAATTATCACCCACCAATGGATAAAAAATAATAATTTAAACAGGATTGCATACACATGTGTGTTGTAAATAACATTATAGCTCATCAAACAGGGTCGGTACAAAACATGGACCCCCCTTCTGGACCCCATCTGGACCTCCATCTGGACCCCCTTTTTTTCTTCCAGGAAATGGTCAAATGACAGTTTTGAATTAATACACATATGTGCGAAGTAGGAAAAAATGTAAAATAATATATTAAAATTGAAATTAACAGAAGATAAATTAAATCAACTGGCGACTGGAATAGGAACAGAAGAGCGCTATAAAAATTTACAACATATTTCCCGCCTTTATGATCAAGGCCAACAGCTAACTTGTCTTGAAGAAATGTGTTTTCATGTATCTTTTCTGAGACTAATGAAACAAATTATACTATCAAGATCATTGAGAGACACTGTTGAATTGGAATATTTAATTGCTGTAGTCTAAAGCAGTTTTAGTTTAACAGCGTTAGAAACTTAATTTTGAGAGTGTCGGACTCTCAAAATGCATTCACCCAGATTAGTTTTCACTTGCACAAAAGATACCCTGCACTCAACCCCACCCCAATCTATCCAACTTGCCATTTTGTGTTAAATTTTCTGGTCCCGTCTTCTCATATTCCCGAGACGCCACCTGAGTATCACAGCCTTTTTGCTTTTTTGTTTTTGCCTTTTTATCTTCCTTTTTCTCATTCAATACTTTCGAAACTGCAAGGAGATATTTCCAGATTTTGGCAAAAGCCATCCGAGAGAACAGCACTCGGAACAGCACTGTTTGATATATAATAGATGCCAATGCTGGAACAAGTAAACAATTTTATTTACCAGAAACATTGTTGAGTGCAACACTGTTAAACAACAATTT